>LJIJ01000279.1:0-155369 GCA_001718145.1 Orchesella cincta | reverse complement strand
CTAATATGTTGCGCCTTATAGAATTTGTTAAGCAGATGACGCTTGCTAGTATACTCGTTTACAGTCACAGTATATATGTGTGGCTGCACACTGTACACCACCAGTTTTCTTGGCCCCACACCGCAATCCAATGGCAAAGTGTTTCTCACCACAATCTAATGAACGCTACTCTAACACATTTGCTCATGCCCGAGATACGAAAAACGGGAAGCACGTATAAGTACCACATACTGTATAGAATTCTCTCCAAGATTCATCACGAGGAGGGAAAGAGATTCACTCAATAAATCAGGATATGAATGAAAACCTTGCCATATTTTCTCATTTTATGAAGAATTCTTACTCATTTTTTCCAAAGCATGCAGCTTCTTGTGAAAGGGTAAGATACTCGAGAAATGGTATAAAGTCGAGCTCAAATACGAGTTGTATATAGGAAAAACGTATCGGAAGGGGGCAAAGAATACTGCATGTGGCTGTGGAATCAAATGAAGATCACAAAGCCCCATTCATTCACAGCTCAACTACATGAGTGAGGTGGTGGTCGGAATGGAACGAAGGGAAAAGTCAACAAAAAAGAAAGAATGAGGAACCAAGAAAAAGAGAATGAAAGAAACGGATTCAGCAGAAGTAATAGCCACATTTCTCATTAGGAAAGGGCTCAGTGGCAGCCGTGAGTGAAAAATTATGCAAATCAAATTCAAAAGAGTCAGAAAATTATGACTCCACTACTACACTTTTTCTAGAAGGGAAAGTGGCACTCAAAAGTGAACCAAAGTTCAGAGAGAAAAGAAACAGAAAAGTAGCAAGCATACGTCCATTTTACCCGTGGCACAACCATTGTGTATGCAAACTAACGTTCATAAAACGAAAATACTTGTAACTTGTGAGCTCGTCTATCAGATTTTTTTTTTCACGGAGGATATCAGAGATGGAAATGTACTTGGATACTTTTTAGTACCCATACTTACGTTTTTAGTTACTTCGTCACCAAAAATTATACAGTCATTCTCTCTGAAAATCACATGCATGTAATGCTATTTTATGGGGCGATCGTTTGCGCCCCAAAGGGAAAGAAACAAACAGAAAGAACTCTCTTTTTCAGGGAAAAAGAGTGCATACATTAAAAATTAGAGACATTTACAACATCATGTCAATAAGTCAAAAGCTTATATACAAACTATATAAAGTAGGAATAGACTAGCCAACCCTGCACAAACTAAAAATTATAAATGCAAAAATACATCTCTATCCTCGTTTTGCTCATCAGTTTCCTTCAATGATGAAACTAACTGAACATGGAAACCTCAGAGGTACAATGTACAGCGTTGTGATAATTTTCACGTATAATGTATTATTTGCATTAACATACTTATGCTCATGGTTTTTTTTATTTAAGTCTTCCGTTCTACAAGCATTTTTTAAGTTTATTAGAATAATATGACATCGTCACTCCTACTGCTTGATCCTTGAAGGTTTTACAGCCATTATGTTTGGTTGGATACTTTATCAGTTTTAGCAGCGGATAAAAGTGAGACTCAATCAAGCTTTCCTAAAATGTGTTACCGAGAAATACGGATGGCTCCTAAGTAGGTACTTAAAAGATCTATATCGCATTTTTTTATTGTACGACAACCAAATAAATATATTCCACATCCTACAAAAGTAGTCAAAGTTTATTTATGAGTGAATCGGTTAACAAAGATTCAATCTAAAAATTGTCTGTCTGAGTAAAATCTTTACTTGATTATGTATTTATTTATGCTTGGAGCCTCAGTGGTTCCTCTTTATTTGAGTAATCAGCAACCTCATCAGTATCAGCTGCAGCGTTAGGTAGGCTTGAGTTGACTTGGTTTGTGTAAAGAATATATAACTTTAGTATTGCAAACGATGCCACTTTCGTTGAAAAACAGTGTGTGAGACACAAAAAAATGCATGGTTCCATCAATTCTCGCCCAAATTTATCATGATGCCAAATCGCTTATCAATGACTTTTTTCTACATCGTATGAGGAACCGTTGTTGTTCCTCTCATCACCATATTATAATGATCAAAAGAAAAAATCTTTTGACTGTTTTTACATGTTCTGATTACATTAGAGTTCTCCAGAAAATTAAAAAGAATCAATGTACGTACCAGTTAAATATATAATGAACACTTACAGCTTATTGATCGGATATTGCCAAACAACACTACCGGCACGCGTGTCGTTTTTTTTGTAGAAATCTTTCCGACTTAATGTGTATAACTTATATCCTCTTATTTTTACACATACGTTTGTAAAGTCAATCACAACACAGGAAGGAGCTAATGTTCATACCCCTTTTAACTATCCACATTTCCTTGAGATGACTAAACAATCTTCCACGTAAATCAAATGAATGCTTCTCACTGTAGAGCATTCTTGAAACCCAAATCTCTTCTGGGAACTAAATATAGCGTGATATAGCTATTGTTACATTACAGACTGTCTTTAAAGTGTGCATTAAATTAAATGCATTATAATTGAATGCAGAAAAAATGCATTAAACATCCATTCTGGACTTCCGGTAGAGCAAGCTTCAACTCCAAGCAAGACATTCACATAATATCTACGTAGGTATCGATGACGCTCAAGAAGAAACTACAAGAAGTTGTCCACTCATTGAAAAATTCAAACTGGATATCAGAGTGCACATGACTGACCACCTCATTTATTCATTAAACATTTTAGTTTTAGTCCACAATGAGCCACTGTAAAAGTCAAATATTGTAAAGCTGGGATGTAGGTACCGGTATCGATGATTGATACATGCCTTCATCATAAAACCGGTCGGACATACAGCAATGTTGCATATTATTATACTGCATAAAAATTTCCAAAGTGCAACTGCTGCAGCTATTACCAAGTTCCTTTAATTCTTGAAGAGACAGACGAAAATAGTTTCATGTTAACCAATTTCCCAAGCCAAGAAAATCCCTCCATGCCAGGGTAGCTTTGAGGTTGAGGGCAACCGCAACCAAGCATCGTTCCGTTCGTTAAAATTAACCACTACCACTAGCCGGTTCGTATACAATGTATCACAGAAGAATACAATGTTTCACTCATGAACTACTGGAACATGTAATAATAATATATGTATGACATACTAATTCATGCACTCTGTTGCTTTCATTTACTTTGTTTTTCCACGATTGTCACAATTGACGGATAATATCACCGGCCGTCATGAAGCAACGTATACAAACTTGAAACAATTTGTAGTTCTCGATTTGGGTTTGACATAAACTGCGAATGCTGTACATCCCCAAAAAATCATACTTTTTAAAATACTTGAGAGTAACAATGTATAAGATCACTTATGGCTTTGCTGAAGATGTTGCGGCATTGATAAGAATAGAAAAAAATGTATCCACGCCTGAACCGAAATTGGCACTGACACAAGTGGAAAGAATTGCATTTTGTATCCTGCATCAACTGCAAGTTGCATGCACTGTGTTGTATTTATTTGCATATTGTAAAAAATCTCTGCACATCTACGTACATCATCTGTTTGAATTAGTAAGACTGAGAGTGCACTCGTTTTTTTACTTACGTAAGATTTGATACTGGCCCTAGTTTAAAGTATATTATATAAATAATACAATTTGAACAACTGAATTTACTCCGGTTCTGATGAATAGCATTTGCCTACTGACGATCAAGTTAAGACTTTCTCATCTGGCAATAAGTTAGATGGAACAAATGTGAAGCTCAAATGGGAAAAATCGCAGCACCACTCACGAAGAAAAGTGTAAAGAAGGATTTGCACAGACTGAGCAGAAATGTGTATTAAACAATCCTTTTCAACCACTATAATAATGATGAAGATAATGCTAGCATTCACAAACATACATGCATGTGTGTATGTGTATGTAAATAGAAATATGAACGTATATTGCGAATGAATGTATGTATATAAGTGCAATCGTGTTTGCATTCGAGGATGCATGTGTGTTTGTACAATATATAGCGAAGCAGTCAAGTTGTTATTTAACTAAAACTGGTCGTCTTCATCCCAAATGTGGAAGCTGCATCAGTTAGTCCTCAGACTACACTTCAACATTCTGTCGTAAATCTGGGGAATGCACAAGTTGCAAATTCTCTCTCTTGTCCTTTCCTCTATGCACTTTCAATTCAAACCCATTACTATTAACAAACCAAATTAAGCAAAAGTTTAATTGTAACGGTTATAATATGGCTTTTTAAATGACTTCGAATCTAGGAACGTTTACGAAGAGTTGTGGCGTGGTTGTCAATGCATGTTTATGTCGAGGTTGTGGTGTATAAGTATTATTGTATCTCAAACAAGAGTCTACCATTATCCTTTTTGTAATCCTTGCTTGTTGCAAGTCCTCAACTTATAATGGGATCGTAGACACTCAAAACCAACTATAGAGTCTAGTAGCCAAACTTGTCCAAGATAAATGAATCAAGTGCTTGGACAGCTAGTCAGAATAAATGCATCAGCTTAAAGGACAGCAATCCGTTGTTGTTGAGCTATGCAGAAACTGCAAATAATGTAGAGAGAACACAAAGCCTAATAAAGAAGGAAATAATGTCACTGCAAATGGATGTATATGCAAATGTATTTACATGTGACGATTCTTTATGATATGCATGTGCACATGCATCAAGATGCAGCTCAACAGTTTGCTATAGAATTTCCACCCTGAAATCAAACCAGATTTTTATATATATACATATTCAACTCGGAGTATAAAAAGCGAAGCGCATACAAATACACACAATAACTGGTGCTACAAAAAAACCAATGTATGAAAAGAGATACGCTTTAATGAGGAGTAAAACTTTTAACATGTAGATAGCATTCATTAATTATGTGCTGAGTTTTGATGCAATGTATCAATTCATTTTTATGTCCAAGTCCAAGCAAGTCTCGACGATGTACGAATGCACTTTTGTGCAGCGTTGTTTTTACTTTTTAAGTGTTACAAACTGCACTTTAAATCAGCAGAAAATAAACTGCAACCTTATAAAAAAGATCATAATGTGACGACACAAGTATCCATACTCTAATATTCATATACAACAAGAAGTGCGACTCGAAACCTGAATATAAAAGGCTTGTTATCGCCTCAAATTGTCGTTGTTGTTGGTGGGGACAAAAAAAACTGTAGTTGGATCATTAGGCAAGTAATTATCAAACCCAAAAAGCTCTGCCTTCAATCGTTTTCTTATAGATCCAGCCCGGCGTTGTCACTTTGTACAGACAAAACAGTAATAAAACGTACAGCGCTTTACAACGCTGAGTGTTTTTTTGTAAAGAATCTGTCACAGCGAAGTTGGATAGAGGGATACAAATAGGTGCACATGATCTTAATCTCTGGTGGTTCTGGTTTTAAAACCTACTTTGAGCAGTTTCATTCGTAAATTTTTTCAAGGCTACGTGGTAAACAGATTTAGGCATTTTACCCCACTACTTGATCCTCACAAAATATTCTGTCTTTATGAGTTGCACCAGGACAAAAAGACGAACTGCAATGAACACGAAAAATATTGTGCAATGCAACTTGAGACCCCCTTCTTAGCCTAGCCCAATCCAAGAAATATAAAGTTGACGTGGATGAAACGAGAGAGATAAGGAGTGGAACAAGACAACATACCATCATCACCATTTATGTTGGAAGGTTAAATACATGCACTCAGGATGAAAAATTCACGAATTTGATATGCAATGCAAAATAATACAACACGTTAACCTCCTATTCGCTTTTTACAGTTGTAGATTAATATAGAGATTTCTTGCAATCACATCATATGGGTCTATCTATTCTGTATGCCACCACTGGTTCATAAACGAAGTCAAATCAATTCAAATTTTAAGCCATCAATGGTTTACATTTGCATAATGTGTTTATTGTGATGCATCCTGCTAACACAGAATTAGCACCTCAAAATGCACTCTAGTAAGTAAAAAACGTAATGTTTATTCTTAAAAAATTCTCAACTGCATATACTGCATAGAAAAAGTCAATGCATATTAATTTAAGAATGGCTACGACTAAGCTTTTAAAAATGTCATTTAAATAGTGGAAACAAGTCTTTGGAAAAAATAAGAATTCCATGAGGTCATCCTTAAATTACTGGTGAGACATAAACACACAAGTTCAAGTACATTTCTAAAACGTAATAAAGACTGCTCTTCTCTGCAAATAAAAAAGCTCTCTGTGTAAAAAGAAATTATATACAGTGCACAAACTGGCAAGAGAACACTACGATCATTTGTCATGAAGAGAAAAAAGTGCTCAGTCAAAAGAGCATGCTACTACAAGGCAGTCTTTATTACGTTTAGAAATGTACTTGAACTTGTGTGTTTATGTCTCACCAGTAATTTAAGGATGACCTTCATGGAATTCTTATTTTTTCCAAAGACTTGTTTCCACTATTTAAATGACATTTTTAAAAAGCTTAGTCGTAGCCATTCTTAAATTAATATGCATTGACTTTTTCTATGCAGTATATGCAGTTGAGAATTTTTTAAGAATAAACATTACGTTTTTACGTACTAGAGTGCATTTTGAGGTGCTTAATTCTGTGTTTAGCAGGATGCATCACAATAAACACATTATGCAAATGTAAACCATTGATGGCTTAAAATTTGAATTGATTTGACTTCGTTTATGAACCAGTGGTGGCATACAGAATAGATAGACCCATATGATGTGATTGCAAGGAATCTCTATATTAATCTACAAACACTGTAAAAAGCGAATAGGAGGTTAACGTGTTGTATTATTTTGCATTGCATATCAAATTCGTGAATTTTTCATCCTGAGTGCATGTATTTAACCTTCCAACAAAATGGTGATGATGGTATGTTGTCTTGTTCCACTCCTTATCTCTCTCGTTTCATCCACGTCAACTTTATATTTCTTGGATTGGGCTAGGCTAAGAAGGGGGTCTCAAGTTGCATTGCACAATATTTTTCGTGTTCATTGCAGTTCGTCTTTTTGTCCTGGTGCAACTCATAAAGACAGAATATTTTGTGAGGATCAAGTAGTGGGTAAAATGCCTAAATCTGTTTACACGTAGCCTTGAAAAATTTACGAATGAAACTGCTCAAAGTAGGTTTTAAAACCAGAACCACCAGAGATTAAGATCATGTGCCCTATTTGTATCCCTCTATCAACTTCGCTGTGACAGATTCGTTACAAAAAAACACTCAGCGTTGTAAAGCGCTGTACGTTTTATTACTGTTTTGTCTGTACAAAGTGACAACGCCGGGCTGGATCTATAAAGAAAACGATTGAAGGCAGAGCTTTTTGGGTTTGATAATTACTTGCCTAATGATCCAACTACAGTTTTTTTTGTCCCCACCAACAACAACGACAATTTGAGGCGATAACAAGCCTTTTGTATTCAGGTTTCGAGTAGCACTCTTGTTGTAATGAATAATATATATTTATGGATACTTGTGTCGTCACATTATGATCTTTTTTTATAAGGTTGCAGTTTATTTTTCTGCTGATTTAAAGGCAGTTTGTAACACTTAAAAGTAAAAACAACGCTGCACAAAAGTGCATTCGTACATCGTCGAGACTTGCTTGGACTTGGACATAAAAATGAATTGATACATTGCATCAAAACTCAGCACATAATTAATGAATGCTATCTACATGTTAAAAGTTTTACTCCTCATTAAAGCGTATCTCTTTTTCATACATTGTTTTTTTGTAGCACAGTATTGTGTGTATTTGTATGCGCTTCGCTTTTATACTCCGAGTTGAATATGTATATTATATAAAAATCTGGTTTTGATTTCAGGGTGGAAATTCTATAGCAAACTGTTGAGCTGCATCTTGATGCATGTGCACATGCATATCATAAAGAATCGTCACATGTAATACATTTGCATATACATCCATTTGCAGTGACATTATTTCCTTCTTTATTAGGCTTTGTGTTCTCTTCTACATTATTTGCAGTTTCTGCATAGCTCAACAACAACGGATTGCTGTCCTTAGCTGATGCATTTATTCTGACTAGCTGTCCAAGCACTTGATTCTTTATCTTGGACAAGTTTGGCTACTAGACTCTATAGTTGGTTTTGAGTGTCTTACGATCCCATTATAATGAGGACTGCAACAAGCAAGGATTACAAAAAGGATAATGGTAGACTCTTGTTTGAGATACAATAATACTTATACACCACAACCTCGACATAAACATGCATTGACAACCACGCCACAACTCTTCGTAAACGTTCCTAGATTCGAAGTCATTTAAAAAGCCATATTATAAACCGTTACAATTAAACTTTGCTTAATTTGGTTTGTTAATAGTAATGGGTTTGAATTGAAAGTGCATAGAGGAAAGGACAAGAGAGAGAATTTGCAACTTGTGATTCCCAGATTTACGACAGAATGTTGAAGTGTAGTCTGAGGACTAACTGATGCAGCTTCCACATTTGGGATGAAGACGACAGTTTTAGTTAAATAACAACTTGACTGCTTCGCTATATATTGTACAAACACACATGCATCTCGAATGCAAACACGATTGCACTTACATACATACATTCATTCGCAATATACGTTCATATTTCTATTTACATACATACACACATGCATGTATGTTTGTGAATGCTAGCATTATCTTCATCATTATTATAGTGGTTGAAAAGGATTGTTTAATACACATTTCTGCTCAGTCTGTGCAAATCCTTCTTTACACTTTTCTTCGTGAGTGGTGCTGCGATTTTTCCCATTTGAGCTTCACATTTGTTCCATCTAACTTATTGCCAGATGAGAAAGTCTTAACTTGATCGTCAGTAGGCAAATGCTATTCATCAGAACCGGAGTAAATTCAGTTGTTCAAATATTATTTATATAATATACTTTAAACTAGGGCAGTATCAAATCTTACGTAAGTAAAAAACGAGTGCACTCTCAGTCTTACTAATTCAAACAGATGATGTACGTAGATGTGCAGAGATTTTTTACAATATGCAAATAAATACAAACACAGTGCATGCAACTTGCAGTTGATGCAGGATACAAAATGCAATTCTTTCCACTTGTGTCAGTGCCAATTTCGGTTCAGGCGTGGATACATTTTTTCTATTCTTATCAATGCCGCAACATCTTCAGCAAAGCCATAAGTGATCTTATACATTGTTACTCTCAAGTATTTTAAAAAGTATGATTTTTTGGGATGTACAGCATTCGCAGTTTATGTCAAACCCAAATCGAGAACTACAAATTGTTTCAAGTTTGTCTACGTTGCTACATGACGGCCGGTGATATTATCCGTCAATTGTGACAATCGTGGAAAAACAAAGTAAAATGAAAGCAACAGAGTGCATGAATTAGTATGTCATACATATATTATTATTACATGTTCCAGTAGTTCATGAGTGAAACATTGTATTCTTCGCTGCTGTGATACATTGTATACGAACCGGCTAGTGGTAGTGGTTAATTTTAACGAACGGAACGATGCTTGGTTGCGGTTGCCTCAACCTCAAAAGCTACCCTGGCATGGAGGGATTTTCTTGGCTGGGAAATTGGTTAACATGAAACTATTTTCGTCTGTCTCTTCAAGAATTAAAGGAACTTGGTAATAGCTGCAGCAGTTGCACTTTGGAAATTTTTATGCAGTATAATAATATGCAACATTGCTGTATGTCCGACCGGTTTTATGATGAAGGCATGTATCAATCATCGATACGGTACCTACATCCAGCTTTACAATATTTGACTTTTACAGTGGCTCATTGTGGACTAAAACTAAAATGTTTAATGAATAAATGAGGTGGTCAGTCATGTGCACTCTGATATCCAGTTTGAATTTTTCAATGAGTGGGGAAATAAGTGGACAACTTCTTGTAGTTTCTTCTTGAGCGTCATCGATACGAACGTATATCTATGTGAATGTCTGCTTGGAGTTGAAGCTTGCCCTACCGGAAGTCCAGAATGGATGTTTAATGCATTTTTCTGCATTCAATTATAATGCATTTAATTTAATGCACACTTTAAGACAGTCTGTAATGTAACAATAGCTATATCACGCTATATTTAGGTTCCAGAAGAGATTTGGGTTTCAAGAATGCTCTACAGTGAGAAGCATTCATTTGATTTACGTGGAAGATTGTTTAGTCATCTCAAGGAAATGTGGATAGTTAAAAGGGGTATGAACATTAGCTCCTTCCTGTGTTGTGATTGACTTTACAAAAACGTATGTGTAAAAATACCCAAAAAAATACCACGGCGTGCCGTAGTGTTGTTTGGCAATATCCGATCCATAAGCTGTAAGTGTTCATTATATATTTAACTGGTACGTACATTGATTCTTTTTAATTTTCTGGAGAACTCTAATGTAATCAGAACATGTAAAAACAGTCAAAAGATTTTTTCTTTTGATCATTATAATATGGTGATGAGAGGAACAACAACGGTTCCTCATACGATGTAGAAAAAAGTCATTGATAAGCGATTTGGCATCATGATAAATTTGGGCGAGAATTGATGGAACCATGCATTTTTTGTGTCTCATACACTGTTTTTCAACGAAAGTGGCATCTTTGCAATACTAAAGTTATATATTCTTTACACAAACCAAGTCAACTCAAGCCTACCTAACACTGCAGCTGATACTGATGAGGTTGCTGATTACTCAAATAAAGAGGAACCACTGAGGCTCCAAGCATAAATAAATACATAATCAAGTAAAGATTTTACTCAGACAGACAATTTTTAGATTGAATCTTTGTTAACCGATTCACTCATAAATAAACTTTGACTACTTTTGTAGGATGTGGAATATATTTATTTGGTTGTCGTACAATAAAAAAAATGCGATATAGATCTTTTAAGTACCTACTTAGGAGCCATCCGTATTCTCGGTAACACATTTAGGAAAGCGTGATTGAGTCTCACTTTTATCCGCTGCTAAAACTGATAAAGTATCCAACCAAACATAATGGCTGTAAAACCTTCAAGGATCAAGCAGTAGGAGTGATGTCATATTATTCTAATAAACTAAAAAAAATGCTTGTAGAACGGAGGACTTAATAAAAAAAACCATAAGCATAAGTATGTTAATGCAAATAATACATTATACGTGAAAATTATCCCAACGCTGTACATTGTACCTCTGAGGTTTCCATGTTCAGTTAGTTTCATCATTGAAGGAAACTGATGAGCAAAACGAGGATAGAGATGTATTTTTGCATTTATAATTTTTTAGTTTGTGCAGGGTTGGCTAGTCTAGTTCCTACTTTATATAGTTTGTATATAAGCTTTTGACTTATTGACATGATGTTGTAAATGTCTCTAATTTTTAATGTATGCACTCTTTTTCCCTGAAAAAGAGAGTTCTTTCTGTTTGTTTCTTTCCCTTTGGGCGCAAACGATCGCCCCATAAAATAGCATTACATGCATGTGATTTTCAGAGAGAATGACTGTATAATTTTTGGTGACGAAGTAACTAAAAACGTAAGTATGGGTACTAAAAAGTATCCAAGTACATTTCCATCTCTGATATCCTCCGTGAAAAAAAATCTGATAGACGAGCTCACAAGTTACCAGTATTTTCGTTTTATGAACGTTAGTTTGCATACACAATGGTTGTGCCACGGGTAAAATGGACGTATGCTTGCTACTTTTCTGTTTCTTTTCTCTCTCTGAACTTTGGTTCACTTTTGAGTGCCACTTCCCTTCTAGAAAAAGTGTAGTAGTGGAGTCATAATTTTCTGACTCTTTTGAATTTGATTTGCATAATTTTTCACTCACGGCTGCCACTGAGCCCTTTCCTAATGAGAAATGTGGCTATTACTTCTGCTGAATCCGTTTCTTTCATTCTCTTTTTCTTGGTTCCTCATTCTTTCTTTTTTGTTGACTTTTCCCTTCGTTCCATTCCGACCACCACCTCACTCATGTAGTTGAGCTGTGAATGAATGGGGCTTTGTGATCTTCATTTGATTCCACAGCCGCATGCAGTATTCCTTTGCCCCCTTCCAATACGTTTTTCCTATACACCTCGTATTTGAGCTCGACTTTATACCATTTCTCGAGTATCTTACCCTTTCACAAGAAGCTGCATGCTTTGGAAAAAATGAGTAAGAATTCTTCATAAAATGAGAAAATATGGCAAGGTTTTCATTCATATCCTGATTTATTGAGTGAATCTCTTTCCCTCCTCGTGATGAATCTTGGAGAGAATTCTATACAGTATGTGGTACTTATACGTGCTTCCCGTTTTTCGTATCTCGGGCATGAGCAAATGTGTTAGAGTAGCGTTCATTAGATTGTGGGTGAGAAACACTTTGCCATTGGATTGCGTGTGGGGCCAAGAAAACTGGTGGTGTACAGTGTGCAGCCACACTATACTGTGACTGTAACGAGTATACAAGGCAAGCGTCAATCTGATTAACAAATTCTATTAGGCGCAACATATTATGAACGCGTTGGAGTAATGCCCTTCCTTCGACAAGAAAATTTGGTATGACACATCACAATCACATTATCTTCATCCCATTAGTAACACGGTAGCATTCATTGTATCATCACAGTATATATACATTGATTGGGCCAATTTTTTAAATTGGCTTTTTGCGTCTTTCCTTTCAATCGTCCCATTTACACTATTTGTGCGATTTGGTAAGCAACTGATTTTGAACTCTGATGACTTTGCCTTCAAATTCTATTTTTACAAACGTAGTATACATTTTGCTTCAAAATTTGAATGGAGCATAATGATACTGATGATAGCAGCACCCGTATAAAGGCAACCCGTGCGAGTACATGACATTTCGCGGTGTATCAAGTAAAGTGTTAAACTTTGATCATTTTGTGGTGCGAATAGCAAGTTCTAAAAAGTACCAAAGTACATAACCGGAATTCTGCATATTATATAGTATAACTATTAGAACTATATAGCTTCTTCTATCCGACAGCTGTTTTCCAAAGGTCCGCTGAAAGCTGCTCTACCAAGTTTTCAGATGACAATTCAGCTGGGCAAGGTCTTTGCCTTGCTGACTATGCTTTTCAGCTTGTACATATTTTTAGCAGCGTACAACACGTTTTTGAATTGCTTCTAGATCTCCAAATGGAGGGAAAAGTTTGGAGTGAGGATCTACGTGCGCTGGCTCATCCATACTTGAAACATTAAGAGGTGAAATGCCCTATGTAGTAGTATGAATCACCTTCTACTTCTCATGTTCCTAAAATTAGTATTGTTGGTCACATTATCATCATTTGCTGTAGGCAGGATGCAACATCATCAGGAGTATTGGCACGCAGTATGCTCCGATGTGAATAGACTTGATGGCACTTTTCAGTCATTCGGACATTTTTCTAGATTCCTCTAAACTACCTAATGTCATGTGTTTTTTACATAGAGTTGCGATTGTTGTTTTCGGTTTCAAATTTAAAGTTCATTAATACGTTATAAAGGGCATTTATAGACTCACATGTTAACACCACACTTCATAGTAGTGATAACTAGGGAGAAATCACGTGAATGGTTCGCTGATTTCCTATATTTAGGGTTAGTAATCGCAAAGAAAAGGAATTTGGATGACGAATTTTGAGAAACCTACCAAATCCTACTTTTACGTATATTTTTTGTGATGAACAGAGCTATTATTATGCAGGCAGATCCGTTTGGCGTTGAAAAACGAGCTGCTGCAACCCTGGGTTTGACTTGAACCTACTTTTTCTACACCCTCTCTCTCTCTCTAACAACATGGATGGATAGATGTTAGAATTGTGTTCGTACAACAAAAATTCTTGGGTTTTTACAAGAAACATACACTTGCATGGATATATTCTGATATGTTCCTATTTGTCAGTAAGCAAGAGAGAACGAGACCTTTGATGTCTATACCTGATAGCTTCCGTTCAGTTGCACGTTTTCGTTTTAATATTAGAGTATTTTTCATGTAATACGAATACATACATGCTTTGAACATGAAGCTGGCTTGGCTTATAAGCAAAGTCGCGTGCTTGTCAAAACCTTTTTTGCAACTTAGCACACAAACTTGTAGGTTGGTATTGTTTGCCATATAATGTGCAGGTATGTGTTTACTTGGCTTATCAGATTGCGTGACATATGAATCACACATTTAAGGAGAGTAAACGCCATTTTTCACTTTGAATTTTCCAAATAGCATACTAAAAGTATTATGATGATGCTAAAATACCATATCATGTCTCAAGACACATATGATTTGATGCATGCACGGTGTCTTCACGCATTCTTCAGAAATCCCTCCCACATGATGTTCAGCAGTAGCTCAAAAGTCGTGTTTGTTGTGTCAGTGACACCCTTTCTTGTAAAAATGAGTATTTAATGGTCATTTGGGATTATAATAAGTTCTAACGTACTTATTCACAGCTGTGGTGTCTGTTACGCCTTGCTAACTAAAGAACTTTCCCATTCGCAGACCATTCCAATGCGCCACTTAATCCGCTTTTATGCCTACGTGATAAGAGTTGTGACTTGTGAGGAATGTAATAATTTACAAGCAGGACATAAAAAATAGTTGAATGAAGCCATTGCGGATGAAGGTTTCACAAAAAATTGTTTGTATTAATCGAGACTTGAAATGGATCACGGGGCGGTGAAACCACATTCGGGGTAGGTTGATAAGAAATGGGAATAAAAAAGAAATTTCCATTCTCAACTTCGTCAAACGTTCACCTTGATAAATAGCTATCGGCAATTGCTGAAATTGCCGCAATTTTCTCTGAATGTAGCCGAATTCTCTATTATACCAAAGAAAAAATCGTTCCGCCGGAAGTCCTGTGTAAAAAGCCAGCCCCCTCCGAAAACAATTGATGATGATAAAAGTTTGAGTTCCGCCTTCTAACCCATGAGGAGTTTCGAAATGACGGAGACCAAGAAGCATTTGATTTGAATTTTATCAGTAAAAATGGTTGTATTTTTCTTTTGCGTGTCGTTAGGTCATGCATTTTTGAGGATAACTATGCTAAAAAGAATTGCTCCGTGGTTAAGTGTTTTATTTTGTTGTTATTTTATTCCTAGCTGGGTGGAAAAAGTGCGTAGGTATTATTTCCACTGGATGATTTCCTTCGTGCATGCTTGGAATTAAAGCCACCGTTGGGTGAGACGGAGATCGTTCACCATTGATTTCTAATATAACAAATTCTGATAAAGATGTTTGTTAGCTGGCTCGTGAAAGATTTACATCATGTGCTTACTTACTCTCCAACCACTACCACTCTCCAAAAGTTTCCTGCACGCTTCCACTGTATATGTACAAGTTTATTTTCAGCCAGTCACAGTTTTTTCCCTTTTCTACTAGCAACGCGACAAAACCATTCTTTCTATGAATGGAGTTCATAAAAAAGTAAATGGTGCCTAGTATATCTCTGGTTGTTTTGCGTAGAGTAAAAACAACAATAAGGGTTTAATGCGTATGAGCGTGTCAAGGATTCGATTTTTCGTTCTCTGTCGTTTATCTTGCCAAGCATATACCATGTTAGTCTTATCATGATAACAATCACAGATGCGAAAAATTTAATATGATGGTCATAATATAAAGGTGGTGTGTAATATTAAGTATTTAGAGAAGTTCAAAGTTAGCATGAATGTAAATACCTATATAAAAGTACCTACCTTACTGATTTGACTTTATTTGAGAAGTTAGGTAATTGCTGGAGTCAGTTTGCTATAAAATTTAAAATCATGACTGAAAAGGTGTCTCGGAAAAACCAACTGAATGGTATTTAGTATGCTAATGAACTATTCGCTCAACATTTTACAATCTAATTACACTAGAATTACAGCTAGAAAGTATGCCTATTAAATTTCTAAGCACTTAACCCGGAATCTGTATTGATATTATGTAGTAGTTGCCCACATATAGCCATTTTAAATGATATCAAGACTTTATTATACGATCATTAAAGAGTACAGCGTAAAAGGAGAAATTTGAAACGAAAACGTAGTAGTTTGATAAGAATTCGACAAAAATTCTGAAATATTGTCGTTACTAACTAAGAGTATCGTTTAGTATTACTTCTTAAAGCTTATAATAATCGGATGCCCCCATGCTATGGACCTGGATGACTCAGCTCAATTGTAGTGACACTTCGTCTTTGTGTATTTTTGAGCTAAGCATCGCGGCTTTGTATTTCGTATTTCACTACAAAGGTTCAAATCGACGAAGGGTATAATGACTAAATTCCAGGAAATCTACCGGAAACCCTTGTAAGAATGCTCGCATGAATACATAAAAACCAAAGCATATTTTTGTGTTCAACTGTCATTTATTATAGAAAAGCTCATAATTTTTCTCTTTCACCAGAATACAATATATTGCAACTACTGGAACAAAGCATTGCGCAGAGATGTATGCGATACATATTTTTTACGGTGATTGCCTCACACTTACAGTGGTGTTATATATGTATCTGTATTATTTCCATCCAGTGAGAACAAGAGCAAGTGCGACTACATTGTTGTAAGCCAGTGACACTCCATATTGGTAAATGTGTAAACATTACCCCCTTTGATAGACGTTTAATGCCAACAATCATGGCATGAAATCTGTATCTTCCTTTTTTCACCAAGCCTTTCTGTTCTTTCTGGAAAAAGCTGGCGAAAACAAAGGAATTTTCACTTGAGCGAGCTGTCAAATGGACGCTTCACAGTTGTTTATATAATTTTATATGAGCTGCTAAACACGAGAGTAGAGTGGATGGATGAACCATGTAACGTGTTAGAGTGATGATGAATATTTTCTCATCTCTCTGTGTTATTATCCTTTCAAAAATGTCCTGAATTCATATTTATTTCTTAAACACGCACGCACATGAAACGATACAGAACATCCACTCATTCTCATTTATTTTTATTTATTTTGCATACAAAAGCCATATCCCTGAACCCTTCTTTGAAATAGCCATGGCTCATGCTCATATAATAACAAAAAGAGTGCGATGACGTTTTATAGTATCTAGCTAATGCCTGTTTCTTTCTTTTTGTTTTTGTTTCGTTTATTCAATTTTAGTTCATAAAAAAGAGGGTGGGAGGAGATAGTCTGCATAAAAGTGAATGTTCTAGTTAGCATCACTCATCGTTTCGTGTATTGTGTACGATGATGATGAGAAGGTTTGGTCGGTCATTTGGGTTAGCAAAGAGCATGCATATTCAATAGTTGTATACTTGAGTGAGGAGGAGGCAGCATAAAGCAAAACACAACAGTTGTACATTAATGCATTCATAAAAATACTCATACATTTCAAGCTTTTTGTAAAACAATGTAGACTTTTCTTCACAAAAGACACGATTATTTATTGCCTTCCTTTTCCATCTCATTCTTTACGAATGATACATATACATACATCATCATCATGCAAATGTGTAAGCAAAAGCTTTCTTCTGGATCGCTACTTTTTCCTTTCCTGAAAATGCTGAAATGAAATATATTGTTTCTGATTCCTTTACAAGTTGTTTGTGTGTTTGTTTCCCATAAACCAAAAAAATTCTAGACTTTCTTCTAATGTACATGCAAGCTACATTATCCTTTCTTTTTTTGGGGGGAACTGCAGAAGAAGCTATAGTTGTTTGTTGAGTATGAACATGAAAATCTTTGTTCGCCTACAAAACATTATTCGCCCATTCATTTTTCACACTTATAAAAAGTTTTCATGTTGACTACTTTTTTTTGCTTTCATCACATGTTCTGGAAAATCTAACAGAATGGGGGATCTTGAAATAAGAAAAGTCAAAGCCTTATAATATAGTGGGTGGTGAAAATAGCACTATGGGAGAGTATGGTTTTAATAGGGATTCTTTCTTTCTTGTTCTTTCTGGTATGAACCAACCCTAAAGAACATAATATAATGCATCAATTATGTACGTCTTTTTGTTTCGACTTTCTCCTTTTTTGTTTACTACTGGCTTTCAACAGTGTTGAAAGGGTTAGATCTTTAGGGTACTCACATACAACGTACTGTACGTGAAGTTAATTTTCAACTTCAATTTGATGATCCCAATATTGAATTTTTCTGTATTGGTGTACAAAGATATCATGTCAACCTTTTTCCAATAACCAAGCTAAAGGCATATCATCATTATCATTCATTACATATATTTTACCCTTACTGATATGTTACCTGTATAGATAATTTGTGCTTAGAATACACTCAGTTAGTAGGTAATTTCGAACAATTTGTGCAAGCAAGACTACGTATATTATGTTATAATAATGTATGCATTTGCATGTATAAAAAGCGTGCCTGGGTGATAGAAAGTTCTGATTGTTCAAACGACAGAAAACATGATAGTTTTTCGCGTTTAGCTTTCTACTCCTTTATTATTAGTAATCACTGATTACAGGTATTTGTCTCCAGTAAAATAACCGCATCTAAACCGTTGTTTCTTCTCATACCTCTGTTCAGCGGGTTTGTTTACCTTCCTAGGTTTGCAAAGAAATACCGGCTAG
Source organism: Orchesella cincta (assembly GCA_001718145.1). Classification (NCBI taxonomy): domain Eukaryota; kingdom Metazoa; phylum Arthropoda; class Collembola; order Entomobryomorpha; family Orchesellidae; genus Orchesella; species Orchesella cincta. The sequence goes on along the minus strand of LJIJ01000279.1, from coordinate 136,914 downwards.
ACAAACAAAAAAAACTAGCATAATTATCAGAACATACACCAGTTCTATTCAGCTTTTATTCCAGGCAATTTCATCAAAACCGGCGACTGTTGATGGATAGTTTTGTAAAAATGTGGAGACAAAAATGTAACAAACTTTTAGAGAATAAAAAATTCACATACCTATAATTGACCATCGAGGCGGCAATGTGTGCTTGTCTACATGCATATATTAGTATGCCACTACTTTATACAGCAAAAACTGTTCTCCTAATTCTTTTATTTCTGCATACTCGTATCAATGCCAAATTAAATATAAAACTCAAATGATAAACAGAGGTATATCCGTATCGTACCAGGCAGCCGTTGTGTAGTGTGCTATAATCATAGAAAACGTATCTAAATATTTAGCATTTTGGAGTATTCTAGGAATATCCTCGACCACTGGTGTTTGCTGAATACCCAAATCGTAATTAGCCACAGAAACACTTAACCTTTCATTAGAAATGAGTGAAGCATGTATATACGGGAAATGTATACAGAGAAAGAGAGCTATGTTTATCTATGAATTGATTTTTACGGGCTGGTAGATGTAGAATAGGAATTATGTTCAGCTGTCCTACCAAAAGAGCATGAAACATTCGTATTGAAAAGCTGTGGTATAATTTTTCATAAAAATGTGAGTGGCATAACTGCAAAAGTTTTTCCTAGGTTCACTCATTTTTCTTCGGCCGGTGCACTACAACAAATGCAGCAACCTTGCTGCTAGCCATATCAACTTTTGTTTGAGTATATAAATATATATGTGGTTTTGAGTAATTATTATCAAATAAAAAAATAACACGCAGTATCCTATTAAGTGAACTGTATTGAAAGTCCATTTATATTTAGGAATGTATTGGCATCGCACTTTTTATGTTTGGAGCATTCGTGCTGAGAGAATGGAAGCTTTGGTACTGAAGTATGAAGGAAATTTGTATAAAAGCGTCTGCCGAGAAACTCTGACTTTGAAGTCGACTTCTCGTGTAATGCAGCAGCAGCAGCAGAAGTGAAGATTCTTATCGAAAATAATAAATACATATACAGCCGGCCGACCCTCCCATTCTAATGGGGCTGGCGAGAAATTCTGCCTTTAAAAGAATTGACCTCCGCGTCCAGCCTCTCCATTAACCATGTCAAGATCGTTGCTTCCCAGTTTTTATAAACCTGCATTTACATTTCTTATCGTATATTTTTTCTGGGCAGTGATCCTTTTTTGATTTTACACCAAAATATGATTGATATGAAGTTTTTTTTAAATCTTTGAGTACGAGTGTTTACTCTTTGAGTGCAGACAGAAGTCTTTGGTTTCTTATTGATGCTCAACTTGATGAATCATCGTATATGTTTATGCCAAAGATTTACAAGCTGGTTTTGGCTGGTTTTTTGTACAACTTTGTGTGGATTTATTGGATTTATAACGTTTAACGGATGTTATGATAAAAGCTTTCTCCTTTGGTATAGTAATCGTATTCGATATTTTAATAAGTACTACAAAAATGATCCATTTTAACGTATTTAACCATTGAAAAAGTCAGCAAAAGTCACGACTTTGCTTGGTTACTTCTACTGTTTACTAGAGTTTAAAGTACACAGAATAGAAATGGAGATTTCATCTCTGGAGAATACATTTATAAGCACTTAAATGAATAAATGCATTTGGAGTATTCTCGTGGGAAGGAAAACATTGGATAAACTCTAGTATCATCGTCATCATAATCATCATCATCGGTGATGCTTTTTTATGTAAATCAAAATGAGGTACATTTGTAACGTATTGAAAGCGACTTTGTGAACTCTTGTAAAATTCTGTGAAATGATCTTTTGGACTATCTATCTACGGGAAAATGTGAAGATTTCAAATGAATATGTACCTGTGAAACAAGCTGCATTGTTTTACTATAGTATAAGTCAGCAAAATTCTACAAAACTGTTCTTGTGAACCTGAACTCTTTCAGAAATTCAATCTTGGTGAATCAGTAAGATCGTCGATGAAATTCTTTAATAAAAGAATTGTCGGCAAAGAATCTTTAGATAAGTGAAGCAGCATAAATTGATGCTTTTTGGAGTTCTCCCCTTGGCTTCAAATTGTGCATTTGTGTTTACTGTTATATACATTCATATACAAAGAGCTAAAACAGTATAGCATTTACCGGTAAAATGAATTTGATATATATGCATACAGCAATTATGTTGCTCACATGCATAAAATGTATGTAGCTTCCAGCACGTTGGAGCTTAAATAAGCCATGGATGCATTAAATGCATGTATGCTACAAAGAAAAACGGGGGACGAAATGAGGAACAGAAAAGTTGGATTTTTTCTAATTTTATTTCCCCTATCAGAGTGTATTTTTCTCCCACCCTTCTTTTTATGACTCATTCCCATTTTTTCGAAAGCTTGCTCCTCATATATTTACAAGTATGACGTGATGCTCCGTGCTCCTGATCTGATGCTTTGGAACATTGTTGTGTGACTGAGCACAAGAGATATAAAATGCATATACTTTTAAAACATAATCTACAATTTTTATGTGCATTATGTATTATGCCTCATCTAAAAGTTACACTGATTGCATCGTATGTTTCTTCTAAAAATGGGAATGAGAACCCACTCCATTGCCTTTAGCATTGGGTTTTTAGATTTTACACTTGAGCACTTGGTTTTATCCGAAAAGGTTTAGTTGGTCGGATATTTGAGGGCTTAACATGAGACTACCATAATATGACAACGCAGAGCTTCAAAAGCTAAAAAAATGAAAAGAAGTATGCACTTGGTCTATGATGATATTACGAATTACATTTTAAAAGAAGAATGGATGGGGGTTGTTTTTTTTTTCTCCTCCAATTGTTAAGCAGAGCGAATATGGCTTTGTGTGTACGGCCTTCCGTTGTGAATTTTGCATGGAGAACAGATTCAACGAAGGCAACAACCCTCTCCCTCTTTTTTTTATTAGAAAACGTCCGGAAAATGTCATGAGCAGTGTTTCATCATCAGCTTTCTATATCAGCGTACTGCTGTCATGGTCTAATCACACTCTTCGTACATTGAGTCAGTACACATTTTTTCAAGCTCAAGTTGGTCATACCCTTTATAAAATGCTTGTGTATATACTGATGTCAGTATGTAAATGAGGTGAGGGAGGGTAAACTCTAAATGGAATAGTTTAAAAAATGGACGAATGAGCCATTTACTGCGGAAAGCAAGCGTAGCAATCAGTATCATCATCATCAACATGATGAGGATGAATATGACGGGAACGTTTCAGTTTGATTGCTTACTATTGCATTGTATCATGATTATTTTAACCATTCCACATTTTAGCATATTGTATTCTTCTTGATGTACCATATATATTCCTCCTCTTGCTTTCGTCATATTCCTTTTATAGTCTTTTATTATATGGTTTGAGCCTATCCATGACTTATCAGATGAAAGCACAATCTAGATTGATGATAATGAAGTCCTTGGGACAATTTTTGAATTTTTTGATGCGTCTTTTAAATTGGGTTCGAGAAAATCATTTGAGTCGACCGAGTTGTTATATAAACATTACACTACTTCCAGAAAGCTCCTTGTTTCCCTTCCCAAAAAAAAAAGAACTTCAAAGGAAGCTCCACTTCGTAAAACTGAAGGAGGGGCTCTATGATGATGATATGATTTTTTCCATTTCAATTACAATTTTTCTCACGTATTTCTCTTTGGTAGGAAGAATGCCATCTTATACTTTTGGAATTAAAAATTGATGTTTCCTTATGAGAATGGATTGGTGGGTGAAATAAAAGTTTCTTCTTGCCAATGCAATTTTTTGAGTAGAACGAAAGTCATGTGATTTTGCTCCCTGCAGAATAATGGTCTACTTCGTTTTGATATTAGATTTTTAACTTTGGTTTGTAAGGGCAACTGTCAACAGATACAGCAAAAGGCGACACCTCGACCTGTTATACGATTGATCAATCTTTGAAGAACCTACAACAGCTCTAAAAAAAGAGTGAATGGGAGTCGATATATGTATGAGGGGGTTAGTTATATTATAGGGTTGTGTTATTTGTATTTTTACCCTATGGGGAAATGAGGTCTCAAGTTTCTCTTTTCGGAAAATAGGTTTTTTATTGAAAGCAAACAAAAACTAGAAAAGGAAGACACCTAGATTTTGACATTGATGTACTTTTGGCGACACAGCTATATAGTTACGTATGCTTCACTCAATGAATACGAAAGTAGATGATTGTTCATTTGATGTGCATTGGGACTTTTGGGACTAAAGCAGTATGGATTAAGATTAAGGTCTACATGTCATGTCTCCGACAGAGGACCTTGTTTAACTCCCGTGGAAGTTGAGGTTATTGCATTCTGGGTTTAGTTTTCATGTTTTTCCTGACATCAAATTACGTTATGCGGTGGATTTCCTTAGTTAGTGAATGAGTACACGTAACGTGTAAGAATTTTTGTCTTGTAGTGGATTTGAAACAGGGTGTAAGATAATCTGCAAGAATAAATCATTTTCATGTTGTTTATTTGTCTTTCTACCTGCATCTTATGAACTGAATTCCACATCTCATTACCATTTTTCACCCTAGCGAGCAATAACATATTACTTTTATTATATGCAGCATCCTCACATGTGTGTCCATTAAGGTGATCATGTAACATGTAACCGGCTTCATAATTCAATGACCTTGCTTATTTGCAACTGCTTCATCGTTTCTAAAAACCAGCTAAACTCGATCTGTCACACTTTTGCCCATGTTCATATTTATTCTCACAGATAATAACTGAGTGTGGCTTATCGTGTGAGTAGTTTTTGGCTCTGTCACAGAGAGACATATCAAAGATGAGAGGGAAGACAGACAGACTTTTTTGTGACAGGGAGTGACACAGTATCCCATTGTCAGCTGACATCTTAACAGCGTATCGTCTTACATGGATTGCAATAGCTCATTATCTGCTTTTTTGTGCAAAGAGTAGAAAAAATTAATGCTGAATTCAATATTCGATTCTATTGGGCATATAATCTCTTATTCCTAAAACCGTCTGCTAAAAATGCGAGCGAATAAATGATCTGATAGGAAAGTTAGATGCATATGCATTCATAATTTCTTGTTGAGCGACTTAAGGTGTGACTGGAATAATGATGCGACGCTTTTGCTGCTGTTATGCATAATGCATTCAATAATGGCTTTGTGGCGTACAGCGATAATCTCTGCAGTGACCTCATGTAATTGCGAGGTTTGGAATTTAAATTATGTTTAACAGTCCACTTTTAGCAAATGCAATCTTTGAAAGTAAAAAAATATGTAGTTACAAGAAAAATTGAGGTCAAATATTTGTAATCGGTACAGAATGTTTTTCATTTTTTGTGCAAATGAAGTATCCGGGTGCTTCACGGGGGTAACAACGTATCCAATTTTTTTACATAAATATTTGATAGACAGATCGATGAAAGCCAAAAATGTACTGTTATGCTTTTTACATTATAGAATTCATCGAATTATAGCCAAGTTAGTTAATGATGATGATGATGATAATAATATTTGAGCAAATGGGAATTTTATTCACTTTTTTTCTCTTGAATCAAACAGCCAGAGATTGTGTTCAACCAAACTTTAGTAAAATATCGAATGCAAGCTTTTGTGAGAGAGTGCCATAATGGTTGGAAATTGGAATAAGAGCAGAGGAAAACTGACAGGGAAAAGAAAGAGATATAGATTGAGCCTTTTTCCAGAAAATGAAAAAGTTTCGGGTTTGGTTAAACAGTAAATGAGTTTGATTGGAGAAGCCCCTATAAGTGCCTTTATTAGGATTTTTATGGAGACATTGAGGGAAAAAAGTCCTAAAAAAGTGGGAGACTACCAACAGAAGCTGAGTACACTGTTGAAAACTCCATATAATAGGGTTTCTTTATTGGAACGTCACGGCGAAAAAAAAGTAATTCTCATTTCCAGTTAACTTTTTGCTACGATATTTGAATTTACCAAAAGTCTGTCATCACACACCACCCGTCTTATTGCCTCTTTTATATCTACGCTATGTTATCCTTATATGCCTTCACTTTGGGAAAAAGGTGGAAAGATTTCATCACGCCACATATTAAAATACATATCAAAATAAAGATGAAGCCCCTGTTAATTATATGCCAGTGTAAATTCTTGCCGATAAAACAAAGCCAAGTGAAGAAAGGGAGTTTTATGATAAAAACTATCTTTTTTTATAAACTTTTTTACTCTTTTGCTGTTCCAATACCTCAAACACCCTTTCGTACACTGGCGTGTATATCAACACGTCAAAGTAAAGAGTTGGGTGATTTGACGGTTGGTTGAGATTGGGATCATATTACATTTGACAGCTAATGGAGTTTTTTCGTAAAAACTTTTAGTGCGCTAGAATAATAATTTATTAAATGAAAGACAAATGAAAAATCTAAAATGATGAAATGTACTTGCAACACTGTTTCTATAATGGATACAGGTTCCATCCCGTAAAACTTTATGGTAGTAAAATAATAATAATTATTACAGCGGTTTATAGTGATCAGGGAGTCAACTATGATTTAACTTTATTTCTTGTTACATTCTTTCTGGCAGTTGTAGATGTTGGCTTGTTGGCACTCATTAGCCCGATTATATTTATTATGAATGCAGTACTGCTTTTGTGAAAGTGTGATTCAACATAATAATATATATATTTCTCCCATTCCAATAAATGTTTATCTATTTCTTTTATCAGATTTTCATGCACAAATCTGCAATGCAGTTGCAACAGCAGCAGCAACAAGCGGCAGCGGTTCAGCAGGCAGCCCAAAATCACCACCTTGGACAGCATGGACAGCTCATGAGAGCAGGTTCAAGTTCTGGCTCAGAAAGTGGAGCCTTGTCAAAACCGCATCAGTGCCAGCAATGCCTCAAAGCTTTCTCATCTAATCACCAGTTGGTTCAACATATCCGTGTTCATACCGGAGAGAAGCCCTACAAGTGCTCCTATTGTGATCGCCGTTTCAAGCAGTTATCGCATGTTCAACAACATACTCGTCTTCATACAGGTCAGTGCTCCAGAATCATTCTTCTTTAAATGAACCTATTATAGTTTGTACATAAAATTCGTACTAATTAGTTGGTATGTTGCTGAATCTACGGCAATCATTTTGCAGCAGTAAATTTCATCCATTTTGCTATTCATAAAACAGTTGAAATGTACAGGTGCTCATATCATTTTTCTACTCAAGAAGACTATCACAAAACCACAAAGTTCTCCAGTCGTAAAATGAAACAGCTAGTAGCAGCGTCCATGCAAAAACGGAGTACCTACTTATATATTTGTGCCCACTACTATGTGCTTGATAAGTATCTGTTTGAATTCAACTTTGTATATAATGGCATTGTATGAAAATCGTACACTAGTACAGATGTGCTATGTGCTCGTGCTGAAGTTGTATAATGTATCATATTTCCCATGGCTTGCATATATATACATACCACAAACAAAAAATAATGGAATCATGTATCACTCAAAAAATCTCTGAAATTTTCTCATTTTTATCAAAAATCACATTTTATTACATATATTTCATGGCAAACTCCCAAATGGCAGTACGCAACATAAATGGAGCTATTACTACCAACTGCCAGGGAATAGGAATACACATAAGCCAACGTTCACATACATTTGGATGTTGAATTTCATTGGCTAGCATTGTAATAAATTATTAGCCGCTTCTCTTTGGAGTGATGTTGTTGGTTCCATATATATACTCTTTAAAAGATTACCAAAGTAGATTCCGTACTCTCTAAGTAGATGCACAGTTTCGAACATTCAGTCTAACGCAATTGAATTATGATGATTATGATGGCCAAAGCTTCATGATGATGGGAATAGGTAATCAAATTTTCAATCGATCCATTTTAATTACCAATGTCTGGACGGACTAACGTTTGTTAAAAAGCGATGGTAAAAACATTGTTGTTGATTGCTGCGTGCATGTGTTTGTGTGGCACGAATGCGTTAAAGTGGTATATTCCTAGTAGAATTCCTTTTCACACGCCAAAAAAGATTCATGCAAAGATCCATCCTGGAAATGTAGCGGAAGGGGCTGGCAGCTCTAAACACGTAATCACGATCAAATGGCTTTCACACAGTGAATGATTGAGTGAAAAGTCGGCTTTGATGTAGGTAGTTTCTGGTAGGCCATAGGTATAGCTCGAAAATGTCCAACTGCATAATATTAATATTACATGTGCGACCGCTGTATATGTCCACTAACAAAACCCATACATACATATAAAAAAAAGACTGGCTCGCATTTAGGAAGACCGTAATTTTTTCTTTCTGGTAAACGTGTGTTCCAAACTTTTTCTTGTTCGTGATGGATGCATATTTCAAACCCTACAAATCCAACGTTTATGCCAGCCGCAATTGCGGTGCCTGTATCGATAATATTTTTTATTTACACATGAAATGACTAGTATTACGCTAGTATTTACAGGGAAAAATAAATTTATGTATGGTTCTAAATCTCTCAGTCCATTCTATACATCCTGCGCGATAAAATGTTTTTACGTGGTGTTATATACAGAACGGACGTATAAAGTGTCTCGCACACGAGAAGTAAACGAACCTTTCTAATATACTAGTATTAGCTAGCACCACGCATCTTGAAAGCTACTTAAATATGAGGACTGGAAATTTTTAGTAGTTATACACATGGTATTATATCCCGAGTTTTCCCCTTCATTATTTTTCAACCGAATATGGAACGTCGAGTGAAAGGGAAAAAATCCTGCGGGAGTGGCAGAACTCCGTTTGTAATATTGATGGACTATAGTCGACTAGGGTAAAAAAAAATCGGGGTAAAACATTCTTACCGGCATAGGATGATGATAGCTTCTGTAATAGCACCGCATGTAGATTTTTCGGCTGGATTTTTTTCCGGCACACATTTATTATATGAGCTGCTGACTTTTAAGACTATAGTGTTATTGTAGCTATTATGATGATGGAACACGAAAACGGATGAAACCATGCGGAGAGAGAGCGAGAAAGAATCGTACCCCCATATTATTATTTTATCTGTGTCGTAGTTTTGTTTGAGCGTAAAATGTGCTAGCTTGGGCGTGGTGGGATACTCTATGAGAATTAAAAGGATTTTTTCCCATTTGTGGTTTCCTCAAACAAATGATAATATTACATTTGCCTAACATTTTTCATGTTATGACTAAAGAAATTGCCTGACGATGAGGCTCCCGAAAATGTTCTCAACTGTGAATAGCTAGGCACCGCGTAGCGCTCAATTTCCGGTTCGATGTTCGTTTTTGTAGATGCTTAGAATGACAGATGACAGTTTAGACAAACCTCCTGTTGTATAGAACCATGTCATTTTTATTTTACGAGCATGACTGGAATGATTCCTTGCGTACGTGTAATTTGTTCGTATTCAAACAATTCGATAAAAGTTGAAAGCATAACACCTTTGGAAACCGTCTTCCCACAAGGACCCTGAACATAAAATAAGTTGTCAGATATCAATGTTGTTGATGCTGCTGTGCCTCAGTGAGTGTGAGCCATAAAAGTTTACCTTTCGAGATATGTAAATTTTTTTTAAAAAAAAGCAGTCGCTCGTAAAACCACTTTACTTGAATGGGTGGATTAGCATGGAATAAATAATATCTAATGCAGGTTAACCTACTGCCAATCAAGAAACAAACATTGAATTATAATGACTCTCTATAATGTGTTCTTTGTTAAACTTTCATTAACTTAGCTAACAGCCAGTGCTCCTAAACAGATAATACAGTAGACTCGTCTACCTACCTATGCCGATGATGTATTCATGATTTTGAATCGTAATAAAAAGAGTTTCTGGTTGCATCATTTTTACACTTTTCAAACATGAGCTGCACTGGATAATACACACATTCTTATGCCGTGTATTTATGCACCAACAAATGAAATGATTCTGTTTAGTAGTCAGAATAGTTTAAAGGAGAGTTGTTAATAATGAATACGTTTGATGACTTCGAAGTAACGTCTGTGTAAGAAACGTAAAGATTATTGTTATGAGTCTGATGATTGCCTCACAAGGTTGTAAAATGAGGAAATAAAGTGGGAGAAAGAAATAAATTTTTTGTTCCAAGCTTTTCAGATTTTCTTGTTCTGTGCTAATGCATATTATACGTTTTCTTTGCATGATGATACCCTGCTGTTTGATCCTTTATTTCGAGCATTTTTATCAGGACGAGCTTAGGTTCTCCTTTAATAGAATATTATCTGTAAGGGGACATGCACTGCTGATGCACATAACATAGGGTTTCTTTCATGGTCCTTTTAAATACAGTGGTTGTGAGCGAGAAAGAGACACGGATTTTTACATGCATGATGACCAGGATGAAGATGATGAAACGATTTTTTTGTAATGCTTCGTTGTGGCATAAACAGTCCTTTTTATATGCAGCATAATGTTAGCAATGTGAGCAAATGAAAGTCCTAACTTTTTGATTTTTCACGATGAGTATAACTGTCTCATTTTTCCTCGGTGGCATTGTTCCTGGCGTCCACACACACACACACATAAATATAATATGAAGAAGAGTTATTCTTTATTCTATTCTTAGCAAGAGAGAACCATATAATGTGTTTCTTGCTACAAGAGAAAAGCTCATAAAAAAGACTGAATCGAATCTCGGGATGTAGACCGATAAAAAATGCAATTAAAGGGAAAAGTAATTACACTGCTCTTTTAAGATTGTTCCATGAAAAAGAAATGAAATGAAAATGACTCTCAGCCAACCAGTGGCAATGTCTACAAAATTCAGAGTCAGAAACAAGAATAAAAGTACGAGATACATCGACTGAAGGGAACATGGTGTCTCCAACATACATATTAAGTTGTTTTTCTCCGCCAGCAAAAGTCAGCAAGAAAAAAGAATGTCTCTCTCTCTTTATAATATATGCTGATGTAGCAATAAAGAACCGAAAGAGTTCTTATGTATTCTTATGTCCTTTTTTACCGTTTCCGATCTTTTGTCACAGAAATAAATGGATGATGATGATGTTACTTAATATGCATATATATAAATGTAGCTATTGTGAAGAAGGGTGTAGTCCTTGAGAATGGAGCTAGAAAAAGCAGTGCGTTTATGGAGACGGAAACCTAAAAATTCGTTTTTCTTTGTAAAATTTTATGAGCTTTCTCCTACTTAATGTGAGTACTTGAAGTGGAGACTCTGTAGTGCCTAAGATTTCGTATGTGTTTAGAAGCGAGAGTGTAATAATATCCGAAATTCCATGCATATGCATATTCTCATAAACGTCATGACAGAGAGCATGGGAAGTAAATAAAAGGAAGAAAAAGATGTACCAATAATATTATTGTAGGATAGCAAAAGAAGGACATTTTTCTTTTCTAAAAAGAAAGAGCCAAAAAAGCAAAAATCATTTGTTTGTATATTTTTGGACTATCTGTTATATATCCTTTTGTGTCATTGGCTAAATAAAGCCATGTATCTTTCTGTAAAGAACAAAAACTGGTCTTTAAACATTTATAACATTGTTTGAGCTTCTGCTCTAGAATTATCTCTCTGTATTTCTTGTGATGTGTATATTTTTATACATAACTCACATCTTATTGTAAAGCTTCACTCATACTTTTAAAATATTTGGCTTATAGGAGCTTCACTAACACTGCGACAATTTTATACTTTCTTTTCTGCAGCTTTTCTCTAATTTACAAAAAAAATGGTTGCGCTCGTTTTGTGGAAGACAAAAAACAACAAAGTAAGCCAGAAATTCAAATTTAATGGCTTTTCTACGCAATCCAGAGAATTGGTGGCATTAAAAATAAAGTACGTGACGATGTAAAGCACTGTGAACAAAGACATAAACACAACTTTTTGGATTCGTCTCAAGTTTATCAAAAAAAAAAAGTAAGAAAATCATGGAAAAAAGAAACTTGCTCGTTGTGAGAGTAAGAAAGCATGATTTAAAAAAAAGTCTAATGGGATCACAAGATTCTGTTGCGTGCTGCTGGGTTTTCTTTTTGTATATATGTTTTAAGGGTACAAGGAAAATTGTGTAGATCCCAGAGTACCCTTATTGTTGTAGGATTACTTTTCTAAATAAAACGACAATCGCGGACGGACGGAAATAAGTAATGTTTTATTTAACATAAATTCAAATTCAAACTTGTAGTCTTCCTTCCGGCTACTCCAAACTTCTCTTTAGCACTGGCTTTTATCATACGCATAAATACATTACATTTGTTCCACGGTGAACACCCTTGCTAGTTCATATCTTTTCCTTTCTTTCTTTTCTGAATAAAAAGTAAATTCAAGCAAGTTTTAATGCTAAAAAGGTAAACTAATTGACTTGCTCCCAGACCTCTTGTTCTTCAATACTTTTTCTCTACACAATACCACTTTTCTTGCGCTCCTACACTGCTTTTTCTTGTTGGTATTAATAAGGAGAAACAAGGCCGTACACAAGTTCTTTGTTAGTCTTTTTCCTTTTCCCCTTTTAGAAATTTCTTTTCTTGCCTTTTAAAAGAGTTGAACTCATACCTATATGCTCTTGTGCTTTTAATATTTTACGGAAATAAGTAGGAAAAATTAATTTCCCACTGAAATACATGTGCTGACTCAAAAGTATGAATAGCCACCTCTAACCCGGTAGTCTTATATACATACCTTATACGTATTCATATAATGTCTGTATATGGAAATAATTCTTTCATAGATCCTGTATCTTTCACGCGTACACATCTTCATCTGTTTTTTAACCAAAACTTCCTCAGTCATTTTTTAATTTCCGGAAGGTTTGTCAATTTTCTTAATACAGCTATAAGATCATGAACAAGGATAGGTTTTAGCAGACATTTGAAGTACTCCACATTTTATTGCAAAGATGTTATCTTGAGTATCTGTTGAACTTCCGACAGCTAGGAAATTGTTTTGTTATTTAGATAGAACCCAATCAAGGCTAACAATAATTATTTTTTCAATCCTTTCCTGATAATAACCTACCTAATTAGTATTCAAAAGAACATTTAACATGTAACCACCGCTCAAACCTATTGGCTTCGCGTTTACATGACCAGTGAAGTATAAAGGCACGTTCTATTGAGATTTATTAGTAGAGCAATTACTATTTGTGGTGCGTAAACCGCTTCGATAACCACTCTTTGTCTGCAAAGGGTCTACGAAAAGCAATAAAATAAGATTAGCAGGTGAAGTGGATCTCTAATGTCAGGTTAATAAATGCAACTTTGCACCTCTTGTAAGTGATGAAAAGGTATAAAGGGTCCAGGGTCTGACCCAATCCATAGTAATTGAATCTTCATCGGCGTTCAATACATTGGACGGTTCAAACCTGCCCTAGTTAAGCACTAGCTCTGTTTTTTGTTGCTTAGAATAACGATAAATCATGGATTTTTTTCTACCCTTCCGATTCCAAAGGTAAAGGTATTCTGCAGGTTGTTTTTCCTTGCTCTAGAATGCTCAACCGTTGAGTTGAGCCTCAACGTAGGTAGAATTTGTAAATCCTAAATAGTTTTTATGGTTATGGACATTTTTTATCGATATTTATCCAGAGTAAAAATTTCATGTTCGGTAATTTTCAGCTACAAAAGACGGCGTGAAGAATACAGTATAATGACAAGTTGAGTTACTACGCATCATCTGGTCTTAACATTTTTTGGTCTTGTTTACCCGAGTATATGTTATTTTAGTACATGGTGAAATTCATGCATTCTTCATAAGTTCAAGCCTTGAAGGAAAGATTATTTTTTCAACGTTTTTGCATCATAATAAAGGTAGGAAAACTCACCGCTTCTTTTTTCCCAACTTTCATTATTATTACAAAAAGTGAAAAGAAAACTTCATTAAAACACGAAAACTTTTTCTAAGGATCCTAACACCACTTTTTTCTTGCACAGCAGTGGCAGTATTAAAAAAGAAGCAAACCTTATAAATTATAGGAACTGTCAGTGTTTCATAATAAGGAAGAACCATCTGAACGCAAAAAAGACAGCTTCGTACAACGGTTGTGTTCCAAATTCAGCGTACGAGCCTCCCTATCATGATATCATCATTTCATTTTTTCTCCATATAACAATGTGTATGTTTGTGTAGATGATCACGGGCAAGCATGTATAATATGTACATGCATAAATTTATCAAATCATATTGTACATGAGATAACAAAGGAAGACTTTTATGAAACTCCAAAAGAAGCTTAGCATCCGTCAAGTAAAGAATCAGGCTACCATGTAAAGCATAATATCAGCAGTCTTTTATAAAATAGAGTTCGTCAAAAAAAACTAGAAAAAATCTCATATTTTTAAGCCCAGGGTTTCTAAGAATTCAACCTTCTCGAGTTCTTTACGTAAGGGGGAATAATCTTGTAATATGCTCACAACACAATGTGCTTTATATGAATATATGTGTAGCTCACAGAGTAAATACTCTTCATATGGCAACTTTTCCCGTCTCTCTCTGTCTCTCTTTCTCTAGCTTAAGAGAAAACGTAAAAATGATGGAAATAATGGAGTACAAAAGCATAGATGCATGCAAGATGATACGTTAATGAAACTAGGAAGGAGGAAAGAGAAAGAAAAATATAAAAATACAAGTAGGATCACTTTTCTTCGCCAAGTAAAAAGGCAGAGTAGTTACATGCATGGAAAGAAGGGAGAAAAAAGAGCAAGATCTCTCTGCATATATAAATATAACCGCTTGACTTGTGCTTCTGATGATGATAATGATGAATCCCCCCTTCTTATTTCTTGTCTTTTTTTTCTCAGTCTTGTCTAATGTATCTGTGTCCCGTTTTTTCTCGTGGTTCCTTTTCCGCCTCGGCACTCTTTACTTTTTCGCTTGCTCTTCTTGCTCCCTTTTAATATTAATTCTTCACTCGACCCTTCTTTTTTCATCACCCACACTGCGCTGCAGTGCTTGCTTCCACTTGCTGAGATTTTCTTCCTTTTTTTACCTTCTGCATGGATATATTGGCTATATGTAACTTTTTATTTAGAATATTACTATACCGTACCGAAAAAAGAGGTAGAAAACGTCGTGTTTGAAATCCTCTGCCACATTTATTCATAATTCCCTTTCTTGTTTCCTAAGCCTTTCCCATCATCAGCTTGATCTGCTAAGCACACTTGCGAGTCTTCAGAATAACTTTGTAACAAAGAAACCTCTGCTTTGGGTATCTCCTTACGATTATTTCCATTCATCTATTCATGAAACCAAAGAATCATGGGTTGATCAAAACCGATGATTGATATTTATGTAGGTGCATAATTTATTGATGCACATTTTGTATGCTCCGGTACCTATAATCTAATGGTTGTTCACACCTTTTAAAAATGCAACACTACTTCAGTTTTACATATGAATGTTTTCCAATCTATAACCTTTGTCACCTGCCATTGTTATTTTAATCAAATTGCAATTTTCCTAACCAAGATTTGGAATTGAAAGGTTATCGCATCCCAATTCACTCGTCAGCCTACTAAACCCGATGAAATCTCGTTTGGAAGGTGAACTGGGATTGTGGGTGTTTTGTGGAATCAGGTTACTGCAGCCCAACTCTTTTATTAGCATAATACGTCATAAACCGTTAGAAAATTATTGTTATGTTAATTCCGATTTACGGTAATTTTCGATGCAGCCTCACTCCCAATGAATTTTAATATGCAGGTGCATCATACTATGCGAGTCATGGGAAACATCATTTACAGGTTAATTTTTTTTAAAGAATATAAATGATTTATATTATCATACATGATGAGGAAGAAATAATCTATTTTTGACGAACTCGCTCATTCGTGTCGATTGTACAAACTATTTACATGAATAAAACTATTCAATCATTAAAAAGAAAGATTTTAAAACACATGAAATCACCGTTTACACACAAAGAGTGCATGTAGTTTCTAAATCAGTTTCATCAAAAATTTTATTGAGCAAATTTAGAATGCATTTTTACCATAGAATATGCTAATGGTGTTCACATATCTTACATCATTAGGTATGGAATGGTCGCTAAAATCGATACCAGTCGTGAATTTGTCATCGTTTTTACGATTATGTTCTAAATCCAGTTATGAGGCTCAGAGATACAAGGTAGCAAATAAATGTGTATAAAAATTGGTCTCATCACAGTTCATCAAGTACTAACAATGAGATACCAATCCAACTGTTTTGTATGTAACTGCATGATGTGCTGATGCCACTTGATTGGCTTGGCTTGTTAAATCTAACCTTCGCAAGCTGTGACGCAAAAAGCCTGACCAGAACCCTACCTTGACCTTGATCAATTATGTATGAAGTCTTGTGACATTTCTTGAACTTCGAGTTTAACTGCTTTGGTTTGCAAATTTGCATAAACAATCAACATGTCAAGATTATTTTAGCTTTGCAAAGCCCGACAGGTTTCCTAATTGCATCCAAGTTAATGATATCTCTCAATGATTTGTGAAGTTTATGAGATGCACTTAACGTATGCCTGCACTTGTAAGCCAAGAATTGTGTAGTGATACCTACGTCGTAATAAACGAGAAGTTATAATATGTAAACTGTCGTTCTTCGATTTAATGCAGCTTATATATCATTTTGGATTAGCAAATTTTTATTCTCAAAGTATTGATTTGTTGTGATTGTGATGAACGGAATATTTTTCTTACTCACTGGTCACCAAGTTTTATTTGGGGTAGATCATGATACAGTTCAATGAATAGCTGAGTAACCCATCTTCGTATTCGATGGAATTGCGAGCAGTATAGCATTCCCCAAGAAAATTATTACGTCGAACCGAACTTGATCTAATGGAATGTTAGAAAGCAAATATGGAGCTTTGATTTTTTAATAAAGTCACATTTTTCATTATCCAACGTTAAAGCCATTGCTCGTCGAAAGACAAGGGTGATGCTCATCCAGTTTTTACGTTCGGATTCCCTTACGTCGTAGCGTATCCGAAAATATTTTTCTTCAATTTTTAATATCTAATTTCAAACGAAAGAGGCTTTGTGTAGGCGCATAAAAATGTAAACTCAAGTGCAATAATGTAGTTAAAATGGGTTTAAATATCCAGTACCGTTGCGTATAGCGAGAAGAGCGGTATATATTGAAAGAGGAAAAAGTCAAAGGAGTGTAGTATGCATGAGCTCCAAACAAGTTTTTTTTTAAATCAGAGAGCAAGCAGGGTTTATTAGAAAAAATTAATTAAGTAAGGAAGAGTGAGACGAGTGGAAAGACAGAAGAAAGAGAGGGGGAAGATGTGCGAGGAGAGATGAGAAAAGTTGACATCTTCCTTTATTTACTGTATAATACTTCGTTTCTTGCCGTAAAAAGACGAGAAAAAAACACCAACGCATTATGGAAATCAGTAAAAATGTGGAAAATAGTTGGAAAAGTCAAGGTTGTGTAATCATCCCATAAACGCAGGCTGAACGTTGTCAGTAAGCGGAGAAAGGTAGCAAGCTTTAACTATTACATCTTCCATGGCTTGAAACTGTAAGGAGAAATGCTAAGGTTGGTGGTACTGGGATAAAAATTTAACGTAGTAGCTACTATTGCTTACGTTGCCACACTAAGGTCGTTTTAATATTATGATATCTGCTATTTTGCTTTGGGTTGTATTAACTGGCAGTTTTTATTTTTATGACTAGTTAATATAACTCCGAGAAAACATAAAAGTCATTATATTAAGTTATGTACGTCCTTCCAAATGGAGGAAACGGACATGCTTGAATTCCACTGTGTTCCATTTCGAACAGTGGACATTCTTTCGATTGAACTTCTACAAAATTTAGCAAAGCTGAATGTGGGTGCCCTACTCGAGCCCAGTTTAATAAAAAAAATGGTATTTTTTAATTTTATGCTTATTAAGTGAAAGTATTGTGTTACATGGTTCGTAAAGGCAGATTGGCATTGGTATTCTGTTTGAACTAGTTATGCTAGCCCAGTTAAAAGTGTTTCTTTATTATGTTAGTAGACTCAAGATTCCTTGTATTATTGACATTCTATCTATATTTTATATGAAGCATAAGAATATAACACATTTAATAACAGTAGGCAGAGGGTGCATGTTTGTGTCTATGATTATACAGTTGAGTTGATTCAAATTTATAAAAAATGAGTTTTACACAATTAACCATTTGCTAACATATGAAGCAATGAAGCGAGTGCGATTCTCATGAGGTGAAAATGTTCTGCCTTTTTAGACCGGCAAAAGAACTAAGGCATTTTGAGAAGTGTTTAGCCGCAGTCCCACTGGGATAATAAGGAAGTTGCTTCCCGTTGCTGATAACAGTCAGTCGAGTCAGGAATATTTTGCAAAAAAAGTGGAAATTACCATGAACGGCTTGAGAAAGCTTTCCCTGGTCGGTTTATTCTTTGCATAACTGGATGCTGAGATCACTAAAATATCAAGTTTTGTTCCTTAACGTATCAGCTAGATAGAATGTATTGCATGAACTCTGTTTCGCTTGCATATATAAAACATACGTATATTCAAAGTGTTGGTACATGCAACGCCTTCAACGAGAAGGTTGCATACCTCATTCTTGGTTGAATCATAACCGCAACGTCTGGTAGTTCTTGAATCCCGGAAAATGTTGACGGGTTGGCGCTTTCACTCGTTTTTACTATACCAAGTATTTTAGTATCATCCGGAGCCAGTCAGTGTAGGAGAGGTAGACGAATGGAGGTTCGTGCTTTTAAAAAAGACGAATGTGTTATGCTCAGGTCAGAGGTCTTACCAAAGCGGCTTACATATGGAATAAGTGGTGTCGTACTCGCTTATAAGTGGTGGTAGGAGAAAAAAGAGAAAACCTTCCAACCAAAAAGTCAGAAGTTGATCTTGACGAATGGCTTCTTTTTCAAGCTTCTTTTTTTCTCAGCCCTTTGCATTTCCAGAGAAATGAGTAATTGCAAAGTCTTGTGATAATGATTCAGATGTGCCTTGACTTCTTCCCTACTTTCTGCTTTGCCTCTCTTTTCTCAGCACAATCAAAGCGAGATAATATGCTGCCATATTTATATGGTGAAGAATACAAGCAGCACGTGAACCTGTAATGATATGTTTTATTAGTATGCAGTTTTTATACTAGTTACCACCGGGTAGAACCATTTCTCTCATAAAAAAGCTTTTCTTTTACTTCTCTCCTTCCTTGGAGAAACATTTTACAAGCTGGTTATATATGGGACAGATAATAAGGAAACTGCTTTCTTGGCTGGTTGTCGAGGAAAGATTTTTCATTTTTCTTGCTAGAGCTTTTTACCCCAGAGCAAAGGACCTCGTTTTTCTTCTCTCGGAAAAGAGGTAGAGTAGCACAAGAAGGCGACAGTTCTCGTTTATAAAAATGCTGGTAAAAAGGGTAGTAGCAAAGTAGCAAGCAAAATGATACGTTGCTCATTTTAGGGTGCCGTGACACTGATGCCAACAAATGGATAAGTACATTATACAATCTGCGTAGGCGAGTAAAAATCTTTCGTACTCCAATTTACATTGGCTGTTATAAAAGTTGTGCTTTACTTAACTGATTACATCGTTAGTTTTATAATGAGTTAACGCACATACATGGTGAAGACCGAGATTCTAATTCTAACTATTCTAATCACTATAATTCTAACGATGGCCATTTCGGAAAGCCCGTAGTTATTTCACTTTGAGTGGTATTGATTGGAAACAATAATTTTCTTTGGAGATAATAAAGTATCCCAATAGTATAATAATATATATGAAACCTTGAATTTTTCATACATGCCTACATTACATACCATTAAGTAGGAAGGAATCATTACACCTGCCTTATAATCAAGACGCCTTTGCTTTTTAGAGAAACAAGCAGCTGTCCAGGTGGTGTGAGTAATTGAATTTTTTGTCGTAATCACTTCAGGTAGTATCAGTGTTTTAGTATTACTTAACATGTAATTCATTATAATAAATGCATATTCATGTCAAGGTACGTTTTCTTATCTCCATCGTCTCAAAGATCCCATTTTGTGAGGCTGAAGACATGCTGTGCTCATGCACAGTAGCCTGTCTCAATGTTAACTTAGGTAATTACTCAGAAAACGGTACATCTTATACTGAGTTTTCTTTGTCAAGGCCCGCTTTTGTATCAACAAAGAAGGATCACTTTTAACTGGATTGAGAAGGAATAGGTTTTTTGTTAAAAGTAGTCCGTCAAGCAAGTAATAATGCATTTTTTGATGCATAAGTGTAAGGTCACTTCTGCAAGATGCATAGTTAAATTAGTATATGAATTGTATTGATGCCTGAAATATCATTAATGCAGCTTCGATCCATATGCAAGAACACTCAAGGTGCAATAATAACTGTTCCACCCACAAAGCCACTGTCATTGTTTTTAGTGCAGAGATGTAAATATGTACATGTGATGTAGATAATGTAAAATGTTGATGGACGGAACGCAGATGACAAGCACAGACGAGTTGTATATGCAAATGTATACACACCTTAACTTTTTAACCAAGCTGCACCGTCCACTTGGTTGTCAGTGTATTAGACTCATCAGCTATGCAACGGCTGCTGTAATTTATTTCTACTACAATTACTTATTACTTCCACAACCCATATTATTCCATGTAATAATGGTTTGAGCAGTGTCGCATATGAAACTTGGTCGTCCATCGGTCCATCGTTGAATGTATGTAAAATGAAAGCCTCCCGAGGTGGGGAGGAGAGAGAGGAAGATAGAGAGCGAGCAGGGAATTGAAGAAGGGGTAAAAAGAAAAAAATCTGGATTTTTATAAATGAAGAAAACGAACGCAACATCTGACAGATGAGTGTCCATTGCATCGCACATTGCACTCCTATTCTATATTCATGCCTGCGTGCTGCTTTCTGACAAAAATGAGTCCGTTGTGAGTTACGTTGTTACTTATGCATGATTTTCATTCATCATTTTACCCCTTTTTCATTTCGGCCGTCTGCTACTTTTTTCATTACGAACATGATACTGCTCATTTATCCATTTTCATCGTGTAAAACAAATAATGTCAATATATATGAGAGTCTTCATTTATGTTACATATAATTTTCTGGATTTCCTGGTCTTTGTTCCGGTGTAGAAATTTATGTATCTTCTGGTTGTCTTTCAATATATTCATAGCTACATTACGACGTATCATTTTCGTTACAAGTAAAAAATCTAAGAAGGATTTTAAATTTGAGGTGATATATGCACGAAGATGTTCAAACCTGTGATTGTGATGACATGATATGGTGTGACGTATTATATTCCATGAAGGAATTTAAATAATATGCACCATTATTGTATTCTTTTCGATCAGTGTACCAAGGATTTGATATGCAAATCGCAACACGGAAGTATAGTTGAATGTTGAGCTGTTTGTGAGTTCTTGATGAAGGCTACCCACGAACCACTTATATTTTGACTGATGGATTATGTTGATGACGACGAAAACGAATATATCTCTCTTTTATGTATATATAGTTATAATATTATCTGCTGTGTGTGATTTATTTTTGGTTGTGATAATATACACTGTCTGGTTCATTCATGCTTGCTTACTATTCTGGAATATAAGGGCATCTTTATAAGAGATGCGAGTTATACGAAAGCATGGGAAGAAAGGGTTAAGTTGAGAATATCAAGGTAGACGAGACTCCGTTACGCCGGTTTTTATGCTGCATTGAAAGGGTTTAGTGGACAGCTGAACCAAAATGATTCTACGTACTTAAGATGCCTGCAATGCATACATTACAAATGCATTATGCTGATCGTGAGTGTTATGTGCAGTTTCCTTGCTTGGTGTGTGAATATACTTATATGAATTTCCTGGCCATGTTTTTCCAGAGTCGACTCGACATACACACTCTCCCGTTACCACTTCCTTGTTTGATTGTTTGCTACTCAACTTGTCTTTACTTAAGTATTCACCACCCGTTCTTGCATACTCATTCACAGACGTTGTTGTATGCATATTACAGCATATATATTCCCATTCATCTTTCATTTCTAATGTGTAATCTAATGCCTCGTTGAGTTTAATCATTATCTAAGAGAATGAGAGAAATGACGAATCTTTCATTTTTATCATATACACATTTGTAACGAAACATTTATTAACCCGTCGTTTGTGTGAGAAAATTTTTTTGCCACCGAAAACACATTTCATGAAAATGATCAGCAAAATACTTTTGCTTTGTATACACTCATTTGTTTGGAAGAGCTTTTAATCACTGTTTCTTGTATAAGTATACACAGTTGCATCCAGAGAATGAAAATGCTTTTGCATGCATACATGAGCATCTTTCACCCAAGTTTGCTTAAAAGATTAGGCATTTTTCCATGCAATCAAGTGAGCTGTCAATGGCATGTGCAATTTACACTAATACCTACAAATCACATTAGGAGCTAAAATTTGATTCATTTAAGGCTCAGTTGGGGGTAGTTCCATGAAGTTTTCCGAACTAAATAGAAACTACTGGGTAGGATTTTTTTTGTTAAAAATGAAGTTTATGTGAAAATTGCGTCTGTCTCAGTCTTAGCAATTTCTGAGCAAAACCTTCCATACATCTGACCAATTACTACATAGACAATATATTATATTTTTACGGAATACTGAGTTATGAACATGTACTAGAACATACCGAGAGAGATGGAAATGCTCAAACAGAAAATTCTTTCGTGTTTCTCATTCATCATCAGCAAAAGTCTAAAAATTACTCTCAGCATATCCTTAACCAACCAAGTGAGGAGATTAGTTTGTTATATTTTAGCAGGAAACGGGTTCATGCTGTGTTTGGCTGACAGAGAAATGATTGATATACTGTGGACACGCTGAGTAAGTGAATCAAAGGAAAAACCAAAATTGATACACGAAATATTTTTGCATTTACAGTGGCCAGTTTAAGATTTTGAAGAAGTGGATGATATTTTGTTTCGTCCTTCTTCTGATATTGACAAGTAGTTTCTTTTGTATTTAGACTCGAATTCAAATCGTTTTATGGTTATAAACGTTTGAATTGTTGAGGTTTAAGATGAGCAGGCATATTAAGTTACCCATCGTGTAACCAACTAAATGTATCATATCATCGCATAATCATGAAAAGTAATCTAATTTGTATGTTTGCTAAAGCTCTGACTGAATGTTTGTTAGAAGTAGTCCATGAGTATGTAGTTGAGTATATATTTTTGGTGGAGTGATGATGTTTTGTTGGAAATGGTAAAAAGCAGACAAATTTACGTTTCTCTTTCCATTTCCGGTCATGTCAATGAAGATGATCATGAATCGTGGTAGAATCATGCATGAAAGTTACTCCACCGTCAAATATACTTACACACTTCTCACGCTGAGCTGCACAGTTCTCCGCACTTCTGTCAAAGTCTGGGATGAAAAATGATGTTTGAGCTGAAATGTTTACACTCGATTCATTACATATACATACAAGTTGCTAGGTATAGAGGTATAAGAATTCACATGAGAGTTTGGCATGAACTCTGTGTGCTCATGTCATTTGGAAAAGCAACCACAATACATTTGGATTAGCTTCAAGCAAAATTAAACTTCTTTTTACTTAACCCTTTTTCTAAGGTTCTCAAAGCAAAAAGTATCTGCGAGACTTTCTCATTCTTCTTTGTCTTACACAACACGTAAACATAATCCATTAAATGGATTCTTTGGAAAATCAGGAAAGCATACGAAATCCTTGCTCACTCTTAATGTGATTCTACTCACAATTACATAGGTAAATGCACACTCATTTTCACTCACTCAGAACTGTATTCAGCCTCTGCCATGCACTCTGAAAAAATGAAAGGGCTGAAGCTACTAGCCATCTACTAACCAAGAAGCTTTCTGATTTCATGATGCTCAATGCTCCTCTGATGAATAAAAGAGAATGAATGGATCATGATTCCATTTTTATAATTTATGCAAGGCTCATCCGATTCAAGACCGGAGATGAAAAGGAGCCCTTTGTCTCAAACACATCCAGTTTTGCATATGATAAATAGGGGATAGCCCTACAGGCGTCTTATTTATCCGCTTACTCACTCACCGCACTAATGGTATCCTCATATCTTATGCTAATAATGTCTCATGTTTCCCATTTCATTACAAATGCATCATCATACAGGTAGTCCTCTGTTTTTAACAGAATGTATTCCTACACTCCGTGCATACATTATCGTCATATATGTAGGCTTATGAAAACTTTGTTAATTTTTGTCTGTATCGTTGCGTGTTTGTGTTGGATGGTTAGTAAATAATAAAGAAAGTTGTACCCGGAAATTTTTTCCCATGACAGGACAATACTTGTATGTAAATATTCACAGCAGTGGGCATACCATCACACATAAAATGTACATTATCCCAGTGAAGGAGTTTCTATTTACACTTTTGCGTCGCTTCTTGCATACTTGAGTATTCAGATTAGGCTGGACACGGAGGAAGGGGGAAGGAGTTCATTCTCATCCCTTTATTCTCTTTATATTATATGCAAAGGGTTCTTTTGTTTTGTGCTTATGACAATAATGATGCAACAGTCTTTCCGGGTATGTACATGGATGTGCTTAAAGACTGCTTCATGTGCTGCTCACATTAATTTGATATGCAAATATCTCGTGAGATCAGAAAAATGGATATTTATGTATTCCACAGGGCATTTCATCGTTATTATCATCAAATTTCTTTGTGGACTTGGATTTCTTATATCTTTTATTTTATCTCGTTGATACAAGTTTTTTTATACATTCGCTATTAGAACACACACTGGATCAAAGAGATGATGAGAAAGATGAAGGTGAGACTGGTAATCCGTTTCCACGTTTTCCGTTATCATCTATTACGTCGCATTGGTATAGTGTGTGATTCCTTTGCTCAGTCGCCTTGCTCATTTGCATCTCATTCGGTATTCACAAGATAGCCGGAAATCAAGATGATCTTTTGTTTGGCGCATTTGATATGTGCATAAATTAATGTGTATTTCTTAGTTTGTCGGCCGGTATGAAACGGGAACTCTTTTGACAATTTCAAAAAGATTACCGTTAAACTAACCTTCTTAGGTATCATGATATATAATCTTATTCCCTCCTTGAGTCATTCTATTCTTATTTCCGATTCTGTAACTGTAATAATAACTCACTCAAATGTTTTTCTCTATTTCAGGCGAGAGACCGTACAAATGTCATTTGCCAGAATGTGGACGGGCTTTCATTCAACTCTCAAACTTGCAACAACACTTGCGTAATCATGATGCACAACTGGAGCGATCCAAGAATCGTCCATTTCATTGCAACATTTGCGGAAAAGGATTTGCCACCGAGTCCTCATTGCGGACTCACACCAGCAAAGTCTGCAAAGATGTAAGTATCGAGTCCAACTCTTTGTTTCTTTTTAGATTTAATAATAGAATTTAGTGCATACCAAGCTAATTGGAGAGTAAACCAAGTAGTAAGGTATAAAAAAATTGCGCTTTTTGCGATTTATGCATGTGTAAATGCTTGCTTTTACTTGCAAAAGTGACTTGGCTTAAATTTCACAATTACATATTATACCTGTAGCGTGTATCGTAAATCACCATGTTTTCATGTACATCATGAATGAGTTAGGGTTATACATAAAGTACATTGGAACACTAAGGGAAAATGAAGAATGAGCCAGAGTTGTTGTGACGCATACTAATCATCCAGGTAGCATAATAAAGGAGCCATACCCATTCATAGCTAATGTACACAACAGCGATTATTATGCAAATGCTTTGCGGATGTGTTGAATGGTCTAATATAAACCGCGTGAAGCATCTCCTGATATTTTACCTGTCGCCCGTTGCCCTTCTAGGTGTATAGGTAGTGAAACGGGACTCTCGTTTAGTACAAAAGGAGGTAAGATCTAATGCGTGATAAAGAACGGCTTGTGTTTAGAAGCTCAGACTGATAAAAGGCTTTTCCTGTAACATAAGTATGAGTATACATTTTGGAACCTTGTTATATTGTATGCATATCTGCACTTACACCTTTCTACATTTACATTGAGCATTGTGAGCTTCCTCAAGAATTTGATTACAGATGTGTGGATTGTGTTTCTAAACTCTCACATCTATTTCTTTTCCGTCATTGCGTTTAATTTGAGTCATTAAGGTGATGACTCTCGTTTCCATTTTCTCATAGTTAAATATTCTAACCATGCCCCTCTTGATGAGTGTGACGGGTGCAAGATGATGATGATGATGATGTGTATAAGAGATATCTCAGAATCGTTGGAAAGAGTGAAGCGCATGAGAAAAAATTTCTGCAATATCCATGACATGATTCTTCATTGTGCCTCCAGCTGTAACGCTTCAAGGCGATTCATATATGATTAGCATGTCATTGTGAAAGACAACTTAATTTAACTGGAATCCCAGGCACGTCAACTGCATATTATCATTCCTTGTAATTTAACCAACAAAAATTAGTTGCTTGATCTTTGTCGCTTAAAAAAGCCACTGTGGAATATTCCCCGTCTGATTTGTTTATTACGAAGAAGCATACTTTTTAAGAAATATTATCTTTCTGTTGTGTACTGGCATAGCATTTGCTTTAACTGCCCCATGAAATAAATTTCAAAACTTTTTTGACATTCTAAAAGTCATTAATCTATCATAAATAATCTGATAGCTTCTGTCTCATAAATTTTCTTTGCATTCACTGATTCACTCACAATGAGGTAGAAAAGATCTTACATGCCGCGAAAGGACTTTCTTCTTGTGGGTATGTATGTATATATGTGGCCAGCAATATAAACAAAATGTATTTATACCTCCGTCCGTACATTTTATCCTGGTTTTGTTGTTGCCGTAACTGTAAGGAAATGGTTCTCCAGTTTATCTAAAAAGAAAATTTAGGAAAGAAAGAAACGAAAACAAGTTTGATACATTTCTCGAAAGAAATTCTTGTTTTCTCAAGTTTTTGCTTACCTTTTAGCTCAAACACAACTAGTTCCCATAATTCATGTCTGGATTTTTATTATTTTGTACAGAAGGGGAAACAAAAACCTTGCATCTCAAGCTCTCATAACGATCTTCAGCTCTCCTCCTATAACTAATGTACCGAAATGCCATTACTGTCAGTGATTTATGGAACGAAATATATACGCAAACTGCAAAAATGCAAAATCCCGTAATGTTTGTATTTTCTTTCTACGGATAACAAAATTAGTGGTAGGATTACTTTTATCTAATGGATTTCAATATTAGTCTAATCTCATTTCTCGAGTTTCAGCCCTGTACATAAATAACTCTTTTTGCTCTACTCAGTAATTGAACATGCATTCACTTTATGTTACATGCGAATGCGCCCTCATAATTTGTACATTTTGGATTATTTGCATTTTCTTTAACACGAAAGCGAATTGCAGTGCAGACATGCACATTCCCCGCAGAAAGGCAACTTCTCTTCTGACAAGTTAGTTGAAAGCTGTAACAAATTGAACAGCGGCCGCAGATGAAGTTGAAATTGAATTTTAATCGTGATGCACACAAGTTATAATGAAGTCAGCAGCCCAAATTAGAAAACGTGTGCGGTAGATATGAGACCACACATGAAACCGGAAAGTAGCCTAAAGACACTAAAATGGAATGGTAGCTTGTAGACATTCTAGCGTCAGCATTGTGGCTTTATTAAGTCATTTTGATTGAGAAAGTCAAAAAATTCTCAAATGATCTGATTATTTATTTTTTCACTTATTGAGAAGAATAGAGTTGCATGTTGGAACCCCCACATTTAGGTAGGTATTTTAGATGTACACACGAAAAGTTTTGTTGTGCAACGCATGCAACCTAATAACAATCAGGCGATCATGTTTGTTGTGTGTTGTATGCAATAAATAGTAAAAGAGTATTCCCAGAGCCCAGAGCTATAGGTACAACATTACTAACCTCGTGGGCAGCGTAAACTAAATTAACCTGAGCTACTCAACTCGACAATGATATGATAGGATGATTAAGAAAGGTTAATAGAAAAAACGTTCATTTCCCAATAATCGAGTGAAATTATGGGATAATCTATCTTTGTGTTAGTAGGAGTAGTAGGTAGCATATGGCATATAAATTCAGTTTTGTACTCACTCAATTTGGATATACTGACTCTCCTCACGTAGTATATTGCTGTATTCGTTATACTGCCCACAGGAAGGCGTACTTAAACACTTGTTATTATGTTTAATCATTATTTTCGATTTGCGTTTGTTTGCACGATTTTTCCCATCCGTGTAGCGTATCCATTGTATATTGAATCTTCCATATATCGTGTGTAACATTTTATCCACACTTAAATCAACTTGCAGCCCTTTTTCCAGCAAAGAGCTGATGACATGAGTTTGTGCTTCCCTATCATTCCCTCAACATTTCTTTTACTTATTAGTTGAATTGATTGAAAAGAGAAAAAAATCTTTGTTTTCGATTGGAAAAGTAGATGGTTGTTCCTTTTTAAAGCAAATTAAGTTCATGAAGAAGCAATGCTGGGAAGATTTCCTGTCCAATTTTCAGATTAATGAGCAATGTACGAACGGAGGTAGTCGTGTTTGTTAAGCTTACGGGGTGCGGTCTGTTTTAGTGGTATCGATAGCGTGACTACTTAGGCAGTAGGTAATAATAATTGAACATGAATTTAACTAAAGTTTATTGGGGACTACTTAATTAAAGGTTTTTTCAAATGAGAGGTTATCTACCATTTTTATGTTTACGGCATCATTAGCATGTAAATATGTATTACCCTGTAGGGACGGATGCTACTTTTCACTAATTCTGACAGTTGTAGTTGCAAAAACTGATGTTACCTGATTACTTTGTAGTTTGTGGGTTACCCCCCAAGAGTAATAATACAGATACTTTTCCATTTTTAAACATTTTTTCTCAACAGCCGTAGCACGGTTAAGTTGAAAATAAAGAGTAAATAAGGCTAGTGTATTAATGGATGTGTATATTTTTTGTATTTTCAAAATTCAATTGTCATCACGTAATTGATACTGTGGTCATGTAGTCATTATGATATGCTCCCACACTCCCCCGTAAATACCATAAACAACTCTGCTTCTATTATAGTTACTCTTTTTTTGCAAAGGTAAATCTGTGCAATTCAATTTGGCTTGGTAAATGAGTTCCCATTCTCAACCAGTAACAAACAGCTTCATTTCGTATGAAAATTTGGATGTTTTGAATTTGTTTATACAAGCCGAGTGGTATAAAAAATTGTTGTTAAAAGAGCAAAAAACGAAGGGAACGAGCTCAGCAAACAATAAGCTTATACTTTTCCACACGGAGCTTTTTGTTGAAAATGCGTAGTTTGTAGGCAAAGCTGCCTCTCTATCAAACATGGTGATAAAGAATGTCTGTGTGAGCAATGGGACGACGGATGGAAGGGAGAAAAAGTGAGGAGAAGAGAGATGCATTTTTAACCACGTAAAAAGAGCAAATGGGACTGGAGGGCATTTACTGAGAAAAAGCATCCCATCCTAGCCTTAGACTTTGATCCCACATTTGGAAAAAAGTCTTTCACATGCATACATACATACTGGATAAATTATATTTTGGTGTATGCTGGCTGTGGTGATATGCTCCCTCATCACTTATAGAATTTCATTCACATTTGATACTGTGGAGAAGTGTGTAATACGGAAAGTGGAAATTGATGGAAGAAAAGCAAACTTGTGGAAAAAAAGGAAAGAAAGCGAAAGAAAAAGCGAGAGAGAAGTGGAAGCAAGTTAAAGTAAATGTAATGAATTTTTGAGCACTTTTCTCAACTTTTGCTTAAGGGAACTCCATGAATTTTTGATGGAGTTTGTCAGATTTTTGAAGTCGATTTTCACCCCATGCGGTCTACCACATCATTATATGTACGATGAAAACCTGCAGCTGTTAAATTCTTGGAGACCACAGGAACCAAGAAAAATATAGCCTTGGGTTTTCACTGCCACTCCCTACATCTTTTTATTACGTGAAACCATCAGAAAATATTTTCATTATTAGTTTTAATTGCCTTCTTTGACTTTTGTCAATTTTCGCTTGTCTGCTATTTTTCTACAAATATAATCTTCCAGAATTCTTGAAATGTGTCAAACTCCAAAGTTGGCAACTTATCCACGTACTCTTTACATATGAAAGTTCCTTTTCAGTGAATGTGCTCATTTTTACTCCGACTAAGAAACCTTAAAAGAAATATAAAGTATTTGCAGTTATCGTCGCATCGGTTATTTAATCAGTACTGCTAATTTAAGCGTTCTATCTATGCAACAATCACCCGCTACAAATGCCCAGTCCACTACAACTGGCCCAAGGTAGATATTGAAGCAATTAGTCAAAACTCGTATCAGACTTTGGAAAGATGTCAAGTTTCATATGTACAATAAATAACAGCACTTGAATAATTTTCCCCTAATTCATCGGTCGATAGCTAGCCTCCTATGGGATAAGTCCCACTTTTCAAATAATATCAAATTGCCCAAAATTTGGTCCTATATACTCACTCCTATTATTATTATTAATACTATATGGTCTTGCTGCAAATTGCAGCTTTATGTACACAGTACCTATATTCCTATATTATTGTGGTCGTTTGCTTTCTGCTATATTGCCCTTTGTGCACGTTTTTGTAATTTATATTTTTTGTTAAAATTGATGAAAATTATCTTCATGGTGGTCAATTTGCCTCACTTTAATAATTGAAACTTTTCATGACACTTTGTTACTAGTTGGCAGTAGAGAGAAAGGACTGTGAAAAAATGGTGCAGGGCAAGTCATGCTAGAATCAGTGTAGATAATTTTTGCGTGTCAAGAAAATGTCGAGAATGTGATACATCTTATTAAACTGAGGTTTAAGAGCAATGGAGAGTTCTAATATGTTCTTTTCATGGTTTTGCTACAAAAGTAAACGAATCGTAAAAAAGTGTCAGGTTTCTTTTATTTTGGAGTTTCATGTTGACTCAAACATGGGAATTTTGCCTTTTGACCGTCAACTAATATAGCAGTTTGCGGTGATATATGATAAAACCATGTGCTAGGTTTATTTCCAAGATTGTCATCAACTTTCATGCCCTGATGAATAAATTGTAGATAATGTACACACGGTACATAATGAAAACATGTACTGTTTCGTGATCTGAGCTACTTGACTTTCTACTGCCTCATTATGATTTGACGTTGTATTATTATAAAATGAGAAAAATGACTTTCGTCAAACTCAACGTTTTTAACCGTGTGTTGTGTAGGGACATTTATACAAAAACTTGTGAAAATTCATCTTGTCTTACAAGAATGTTGGGGTTTTGTCACACTGTTTTGTTTCTTCAGCACTTTTTTTCCAAATGCTTGGCTTTCCAGAGGGTTTTTGGACTGCGCATAATATTGTACCGGGTTGGAAGGTAAAACAACAGGAAACTCCAAGAAAAGTCATTATCGGTGGGATTTGAACCATACACAAATCGACAAAGATAAAAGAAATGTCCCTAAGTCGGGAACAGGATAAAGTAAAAATAATCTAAGCATTAGTCCAAAACCGTCATCGTACACTGTATGTATCGCACCAAAAGTATATATAAAACACTTTCGGCTATCAATGCTCCACTTTTTTGATCTTTTCGTTGTATAATACACTTTTGTAAGCATTTGCTTGTGAGATAACTCTCTCGTATTTAAAACACTGACTTTGAGAGTAATTTTGAGTTCCCCTTCACCCTTTACCAAAATGATCATAAGGATGTGACCACGACAAAAACATATTAGTTTCTACTTGACGTACATAAATACATCATGTTCTCTATTGATATCTTAATTTTAATAGGTTCGTCTTGACTTGAGCATTTGTGAACATCTTAGGAGTTCGTCATCCTTCGTCAGTTTTCTCATTTCTTAGATCTCCTCTTACATCTTGGGTATAGCCCACGGCTTAGCACCATAAAATGGAGTATGAGCAAAACATAAGCAAAGAGAATGTCTTTATCCCTTACAAACGTATAGTAGATTACATGAAAGCAAAAGCATATTATTGGTGGCAATATAAAAGAGTCCGTATTAAACTAGCATGTAAGAAAATTATCAACTGAAAACACATTTACTCTCTTCTTATTCTCTTTTTCTGGTTTTTGAGTAAATTGAATCCGCAGGCCAAGTGAAAATTAAACGCGTACTCAAACGAAAATCCCGTGTTTGAGTGTTCGCAAAGGGCAGATTCTCTCTTTCTCCAAAACGAAACTAAAAACGCATGGCATATAGAAAATGAGGAGTTTGTCTGCATCTCTGTTTAGCCCTGCTGGCTACACATTCATCGTTTTTCTCGCATATGTTACTCATGTTCAAGCCATAGATGAGGGTTGCATCTTTTTTCATATTTTTCTTGAGAAAACATACATCATACTTGTCATCTTGCTTCTAAACACACAGCTGTAATTTCCACTTCAATTATAGGGTTTTAATTACTGGTTGAGTTGTTGTTACAAGGTTGCCTATAAGTTATTATTAGCGTGCCTCCTCTATTTTGTGATAAAAGTGTAGGGTTATGATCAATTAAATTTTATTGCAATATCTCCAAGAATTCTTCTTTAATCATGTTTTTGATGAATTCCAGTTGATGTGAAAGATATAGAGAGCATAATAAATCAACTAAGATGATTGAGCTGTGCAGCTTCTGCACGTAAGAGTAATAGAATGTAAAGGAAGCTTGTAAATTTCGGCAGAAAAAGCCAAAACACGATGATAATGGATGAGGTATTGAAATCGAAACACTTTACGTCAGCACCTCTCAGTTACAATTTGCGGACTGTTGCAAAAACTCTTTTCCTTCGTGTTTTCTTTCTAATCCCTAATTTAGGAGTACTTAACAGCGTGAAACGGGCATAGATACCTGGGTCTTATTAAGGATCTAGCTATCACCTTCATTCGCCAACATAAATAAGCATATCCTGAACTAGTTAACCTCTTTTAGTAGCTTAATTCATTAGCAGTTGTAAGACTCATTTAAAACGTTATGATTCGCATTACTATCTTGTAAACTAAAAAGCAAAGATCTGGATAATTTAACTCGCATCGATGTGAGAAATATTAGTCCATGAACCGTGTCCTTTCACGGATTAATTTATGTAATCTTTTGAACTCTGGCAGATATAAATGATCAAGAGTAAAAAAAAGTCATGTATGCATAAATGAATGCATTTAGGCGTAGGGAAAGGGGAAGAAGTAACACGAGCACTTAACATTTTTAAAGATTTTTGCTTTTATCTTTTGCAATCTCTTTCAAGGTTTTTTATACCGGTTAGCCGCAATGATAGCATCCATTTCGCAGATTTCCTGATACCCGCGCTCTGTACCTCCATCATCAAATATCTTTTTGATGATGGTCAAATGTATGAGTTGTGTTATTGAAGCAGACCTTGTCAATTACTCTTCTGAAGCAAATCTTTTGAGGATTGCTCTTTTTATATTGCTAGGATCACAGTATAGTTTTGCAACTATCATGTTCGTCTCATTTAACGTTGCAAACTTTCAACTCGCAAGGGGTTTTTCTCAAAGGATATACATGCTATCTAAATGAGTTGTGGAGTAATAGATTGCTCATATCATTTGAGGCGCACTTCCTGTTGATTCTCCATAGTTTAGCTTACTGCGTGCTATCTTTGATTCAATCAAAGCAAGCCACAAGTAGACCCTTTAAACGCTAAGAATTCATATTAGACGAGATTCTCAAGAGTTTAGCTAATCTCAACGTGAATTAATATATAAATTGTTGACCTACCATAGGATTATATAATATTAAATGATCAAGTTTTGTACTGTATAAAAGTTGCTTTGATGAGCAGCAGCATCTTGTTATGTAACTTCTGGATTTCGGAGAGCTGTTTATTTATATATTCTTGTAATAATTTTATCCACATATACGCATTCGTATGCAACAAAAAACAGTCTCCTGGGATTATTATTCACTCAGGTGAGAAAATCATCAGGAATCCATCAACACCTTTTTCTTTCATGTAATTTAAACAGCTCCAACTAATATTATGAACTTGACAAGTAGTCCCACAGGAGGTAGCCTAATAAACTTACGAGTCTACACCTCCCTCGTTGTTCTCGAGTCGATAATTTAACTTGTTACTGTTATCAGTTTGTCTTTTCAAAAAATAAGCTTGGCTGGCTGCATTTCATACCAAACAGGCACCAGTTACACTTGTTAGGTATAGAAATGCGAAGCATGTTGTTTACTGTGTGAGATAATTAAAAAATCTCATTAGACGGTCAGTACTTATCCAAGGTAAATATTATTAGCGTACAGAAAAGTGGATTTTTGTACTTATAAAAGATCTCCTTGATTGAATAAGTACAATAGTAGAATAGCAACAAGAATTTCCGCTTTCCTTAATGAAAACTACAATTGTTGAGCTGTGCACTTGCCATGATTTCTCACACTGATTAGATTAACTTGACCAGCAAAATGTCTTGCTGGGGAGGAATCATACTTAGGCAGGGCACACGTACGAACCCCGCAAATTAAACAGTGAATCTACTTCGACATACACAGAGAATCACAAATGAGGATGGATTTTAACAGATTTAAAAATGGGTTCAATAATACCGAATCACTGACCAAAAGTTCATGGAATTGTTATAATTACTTTTTCAATAGGATGATTACAATATTCGATTTAAATGTAAAGTATACAGCAGAAGGGAGTAACTCGGACGTCACCAATATCATGTTTGCGGCTAGGATGAAGCATTATTAATTCAAGTAACGATCACGCACCGACTCAAGGATAATTAGCTCTTGTGATTCGCGTCAAATAAAAACGTCTGTACAATCATAAGACAGCTCTTCCTTTAACGTAAACAGCCCCACATAGTTTATACGGTCTGAACAATAGCATGTATCGTAGTCAGCTTCTCGTCTATCCAGTTCACGGTCCACCGCACAAACATGTTTTATGTCCGATGAATATCTTGACAATAAAAGTTTTGCCAATTAATAAAGCAACAGCTGAAATCACGCATATACGCGTAATCTTCATAGAGCGCACATCACATTTAATGAGGAGATTAGCAGGAGTATGGATAAAAGAACTGCAGAGAGCTTTTGCCATCTTCTACACAACTTGCCAAGAAGAAGATAGCGGAAAAGCATATTTCCTAACCTTTTCCGCTTGTAATGAAATGCTGTACATTGTTACGTTCTTCTACCTGATGAACATAATGGACTGCTAATCAGACGCTTATCAATTCATGCAAAATTGAATCTGAGCCACTGGAAGTACCCCGTGTGGTTGTATGAGAACATACTATTGCATCGTTTGTGTGCATATTAACTTGTTTGACTCAATTGGTATAGGATTAGAAAAGGAAACTTTTAGGTTTGACAAGAGGACATCTTGGTGTATAATTGTATAATGAAGTGGAATTAATCGCGAAACAAGCAAATGGTCTCAGGTCAATGTATCCCATTATCTTGAAAGCTAATTTGTGGTGTTGATTGCATTCTAATAATTTCTATCGATGTAGCTTCATTACTCGTCAAGTGAAACAGTTTAGAAAATGTTTTAGAGCTCTTGTGCTTCATGCAAGTATTCTTGATACTGACTTTTATAAACTAGTTAATGAGTGACATGTGACAATGGTGTTACTAACTACTGGTCAGCAGGTCGTGTAATTAAACTTTCATTCATTGTCAACTCAGCTCATAAAAATCATTCCATTAAATCCTTAAATTGGGGGTGAGAAATTAGAGAGAGAAAAAAAATTCAAATAGCAATAACAATGCGACATTCAAGGTGGAGCAAGCACAACGGTTGGTCTTTGCAAGACCCAATCATTTTTTTCTTCCTTCTGTAACGCTGTCTAAACTTAGGGTTGTAATTCTTCCCTTTGAAAAGGATAAAGGATGACAGCACATTTTAAAATGTGTGTGTAACGTGTGTACAAGGATTTTTATGACGAGCAACACATACACACAAGCTTATATACCGTCGTCGCAAGCATGAGGAAATAATGAAGCTGTATTACATGCGTTTATGCACACATAAAACTCTGTAACCAGACCCAGCACTACCTTTTCTCATTTTTTGTCTTGTGCGATAGAATCTCGCATTATCCTCTGACCGGATGTGTTGTAGCTGCATGTAAGCCGTTGCATATAAAAATTCATTTGTTTCGGACATCTTTGCACATGATGCACTTGAACAACTTTATTAAAAGACAATAACGATATTCAAGAACACTAATATGTTGCAGTTGTTGCATTGTGCATTCATTGAGAAGGGAAACGGAAACTTTTTATGTTTGAGACGACTGGTCATCATTGTCGTACACTGCATGTGGTATGTCATGTCGTTGTTATGCTTTAAAAGTCGGACATGTTCTTCTGTCGGATGTAGCATACATATATGCATCAAATAATTCATGTTTTGTATATATTAACAAATGAACTCTTTAATGCTGAAAATAATAATGCACCCCTATTTAATGGATGACAGCCAATAATAAGGATTATTTGAATTCGATAAATGAAATTAGTATTTTTCACATGCTTTTGTGACAGTGATGGGGCAGTTTGACCTTCCAAAATGGAGGTTAACTATTAATTTATTCAAAACATTTTATAACTTATACACACATAAATTTAACGTCAGAAATTGTCCCTAGAGAAATATTGTGCCATTGCAATTTGCAAATTTGCAATGAAACAAACAAAATACAAAACACTGATTGTAGCACACTGTTACAGTTTAGTAAATGGGGTTGATTGATACCACATACCATGACTTTTCGTAGACTCTCACACATTATTCAGCATTCGTGCATGGTTCTCCATTTGAAGCTTGAGGACGTTTATCATAAATAATTATGCTGTATTTTATCTGATGGTGAATGGTTGTGTGTGTGTTTTTTTAAACAAAGAAACAATATTTAATTACCCCATCTAAGTTTTCAATATGATGAAAGCTCATGAGTAAACCCATACTACCCTATAATTATTTTAAATTAATGATGATAAAATAATAAGCATATAGCCAACTGTTATTACGCTCCTTTAAAGTAATTCACAGCATCATTTTTTTCAACTCCACCACAATTTTGCCAACCCAAAAACCAGCCAGCTAGTTCCGTCCACTCTACATTTTCCTCCTTTCAGTGCAACTGTCTGAATGTATGTAATATGGTGTATATAGAAGGACACCCGAATCCTTGAATCCGTCAGATGCCTATTGTTATTATTACACCACTTATGTTCACGAAACGCTTATTAATATAATTTCGAATGGGGTTTGCAAAACTACATATTATGACGAACCAGCAAAAATTCGTATATAATATGAGCTCAAGTGTGATCAACATTGTTGTTCACCCGTAAACATCCTTGTGGGAGACGTGATCTGAAAGTTAGATTCAAAAATGGTTTTATTACCTCTACGACTGTCGGTCAACCTTAATTACAAAATCAATGTGTATTTTACGATTTTGTGACATGTCGAACTGAAGGTGACGTGCGTAAAAATGCTCGTATGCTACTCCCATTTATTTTGATTATTTATTTGCGACCGCCATAGAAAGAAAAGCGTCAAAGTCATGATACACTACTAAGTTACACAAGGGAGTAAGTAAATAGCATTAATCAGGGAAAAAGCATGACAAACTTAAGGTGAAAATGTTGTTGAATGCTGCTAAAACTTCATTAATAGGACTACTTAAAGATTGCTGACAAGCAGTGTAACGCACTACGCAGCAAGTTTTCTGAAACGTAACAATGTTGTACACAGAGTCCAAGCCCATGTTACGCCACACCAACTTCGTGATCTCTTAATAATAAGCACATATTTTCATCTTGTAAGTTGTAAGTGATATCAAATCGTTTTGACCAGGATGACCAACTGTCACGCGAAACTTTTTAATTGAGAAATGGGTTTCCCGTTTCCCCCACTTCTCAACATTAGATTTGTCGCTGCTAAATTAGTATTCATAGAGCACATGAATGAGGAGGAAAGGCGTTAGACCAAACTATTAACAACACACTTTCTTTTTGCTGTTGTCTAAATGACCATGCCGATTTTGATTGCATTAGATCGCTTAATACATTTTTATGATTATTAGCCCAATTTATAAAATGCTAGAATGGATGAAAAAGCAGGGCAAGCGGTTTAATCCTGAGCATTTAGTTTATTCATGAGGATTTCGCATGATTTTTTACATTTTGGACCAGTAATGTCCAGCAATTGGTTGGGATTGAGCAATCTACTACTTTTCTTTCACTGCCAGATATGGAAATGCTTCCCTTGAGCATTGCAGTATTTATGATTAGACGCCAAGAGGAATGTCAAATGTATTTTTGCTTTTAGCAAATCAGCTTTTTGTAATTTGAGCTTTTTGCTGGGATATGCATGTCAAAATAAAGTTTACTTTTATCCATGAGATTTTTGTATTTGAAATCTAACTGAGCGTTTTCTTGTGCATTTCAACAGCAACACACTGGATTAATTGGTGGACCAAACTTGGTTACATGTCCAATTTGCCACAAGCCGTTCTACGGTGGCGAAGCTTTAATGGACCATATGAAGCATACCCACAAAGATCCTAATGCGTCTGGTGTTGCAAGTAGGTTCTTTTATCAATGTAAGATTAATGAAATCGATTAGGAGTGTAGGAATTCCGCTCGTAATGCCAAATTATTATTTTATCCCTTTAGCCAAGAGACGCACTGCAAATCACCCTTGCCCAGTATGTGGAAAGCATTACGTTAACGAAGGTAGCCTGCGAAAGCATCTTACCTGCCATCCGGAAACGGCTCAGCTTGGTACATCCTTGAGAATGTGGCCTTGTCCTGTGTGCCAGGCAGTTTTCACTCATGAAAACGGTATGAATGATATATAAATGATTCAGTTTATGGACAAATGATCATATTTAACAATCTTGCAAACTTTATCTAATTCACACAATACCGATTATTATTATTATTTAGGACTGCTGACACATATGGAACAAATGAGGATGGACCCAAAGCATCAGTTTGCAGCTCAGTACACATTGAGTCGTGCTGCTGCTGAGAGACGAGAAAGAGAAAACATTTTGGCTGCAGCTGCGGTCGCAGCTATGGCACAAGCTGGTGGACATCATTTTGGTGGAAACCAACAGGTACGAGCCAGTAACATATAATTTTTTGGTAGTATATTGTATATTTGCACTAATTGTAAAGGCGAACAATGTATTGAACATTGGTAACACTGTTGTATAAATTAATTACATGTATCTATACAATACGTTATATGATTATTTTACAGAACCAAGGATTACAGCACGGTTCTCTGGGCTCATTGCTTCCAATGGGTCCACCATCTCCATCAGGCTCAGAGTCTTCGGGCCGTCTCAGTTCGCCCCTGGACACAAACTCTGCTCTCTCTCATCCCAGTGTTCTCCAACATTCACGCATGAATATGTCAAGCCCATCTAACAATGGTCCTTTAGAATTGACTCGTGGTCATCCAAATGGTAATGGAACTGATGGCCGTTCTAAAGAATATGAAAATGTTGGAATGAGCGGGCACAATACATCCGGGGACAGTGGTAACAATGTTGGTGGACGGGATGACCATAACTCTCATCATCCATCCCATTTACCTCCACCTGGCCATCACCATAGTTCGTCGGGACATCACGGAATTATTGGAGGTGAAAATGGAATGCTTCAGTCATCCAGCAAATTGCAAGATGCAATGAAAATGGCAGCAATGCTTTCACAAGGTGGTCCAAATGGGCAAGGCAATCCACAACTCGGGCTGCATCATCCAAACGCAAATGAAATGATGTCACCCGATGTTCGAATGCAAGCAGAAGCCCTCCTTCGTTCCCAAGCTGAAGCCCTCCGACAAGCGGTTGAAAATCATAACTCATCTAACAACAACAATAACAACGGAAAGGGGAACGCTCATGCAAATCAGAACGGTGGCTCCAGCCCGAATGGACACAATGGACCAACTAATGGAGATAATGTTATGGCTAATCATATGAATGTCATGATCTCTCAACATCCCCAAGCTGGGCACCACCCAGCGCCTACTGGAAACCACACTTCGTTGTCCAACGGACACGGGCATCATCGAATTCCGGATCATCATAGATTAGACGCAGGTTTGGGCCAAGCAGGAAATCTTCCGCATTCCATGTCTGCTCCTCACCATCTCCATCACTCTCACCCTGCTTTAAATCATCATCCACACCAG
The DNA here is from genome assembly GCA_001718145.1 of Orchesella cincta. Lineage (NCBI taxonomy): Eukaryota > Metazoa > Arthropoda > Collembola > Entomobryomorpha > Orchesellidae > Orchesella > Orchesella cincta. Next base: position 96,685 of record LJIJ01000279.1, on the reverse strand, counting down.
CTCAACTCAATTTTAAGTCAACAATCAGATTTATCTGAAGCTCTGATGCGGCTTGATGCTCGTACACTTGGATTTCCATTACCAGCGCATAATTCTTAAAGCATAGTTACGTAAAATAGAGGCGACAAACCCTCCAATACTTTTTTATACGCGTAGGCAGGGTCCTATATGGTATGACATAATATAACATATATTATATAGTATATAAATCGATGATATTCTTCCTACATAATACTCCGGTCCTTTTCAACGGAATCTTAAAATACTGAGGTTTTTTGTTGTTCTTTTCATTCATGTTTTCATACGTAGCTTACATAAAGTATGTGAGTGATACCACTGAAGCCATCTAATGACGTCATATGGTTTTAAGAGGTAGAAAGGAAATTTCTTGGTACATTCATGGATGAACAGTAGGTTTATGTGTTGTACTTTGTGTAGTAGCGTCATGCATGTTGTAGCATCAACAAAAATGCATGCAAATGTGAGTTTGATCATTCCAGCATAACGATGATAAAGGTTGAGACGGTTGAGTAATATACTTTAAAAGCTGCTTTGAGAGTTGTATTGAAGGACCAGTTATATGAAATTTTTTCACAGTAGCCAAAGTTAGTTTCTGGATACATACACATAAAAAGTTAGCTCATTAATTCCTCTTGTGTCAATAATGATGAATGTTGCGGATGACATGAACTACAAGTGTATAAAGCTTTCAGTAAGTAAGTAAGTTTAGACTATTTCTGCAGACAACCAGTTTTATATAAAAATTTAAAAATATACATACATACACAAGTTAGATTTACGACATGCAAAAAAACGCGGTGACTAAAATGCGAATGACTTACTAGGTATGTTACACAGACTATCGATTATAACCATAATAATCTACCTACAAAAGTTTCTACTTAAAAACAGACATTGATTTTTAACAGTAGGCAGTTAGTGTATAAAATATTTTGTTACAACAATCGTGAATAATATTATGGATGTGAAATGATCTACTTGGCAAAGCAACCGGTAGAGTTAATAGAATTAATCACTTATGCTTTAAAAGAATACAAACTACAAGATAATAGGATTCGATCGTGTACATATGCAATACTTAAGGTAGGGACAGGAAATTCTCGTAGGAACAGTCCAGTTTGTATTCCCGTTGAGCGTATTAAAAGTTATAGTACATGAGTATCACGGTAATTATGGAATAAAAGCAAATGTATATGCTATATATATAAGGTAGGCTTACTAATTGCTAGTTAGTTAGATGGAATTCTATTAGAGAGTTATAATGTTACTCACCATCAAGCTCCCTATGTTTAATTAATTATGTCTTTTGTATACTTGCAACCTTGCATACACGATGCACATTTTTATCTGATGGTTTCTTTTTGTTGAGCTGTGCTTTCTGCTCTAAGCTAAATCATGACACATTTTTATGCTCTTCACTTTTCCAGGTGAACAAATAATTCTTAGCTGCGGATTGGATTGTTGAAAAGATTTGTTTATGATTGGACTGAAAACGTGATAACTATGATGATATGATTGGAAATGATATGGGATATAGGCTCGTGACTTTTTTTTGGCTCCGATGATTTTCATGGTTTGATCTCTGACTATGTCTAAAATCTAATGTAATTATTCCGATCAATAATATTATTATGTTTTGGCAACATTTCTAGTTGCATCTGAACCCTGCATGTTTGCTATGTGCTAGATTACCCGAAACAAGCTTGGGCACATTTGAACTGGCTAGGAAAGGCTTCTACTTTTTCAGTGATATTTCCGAGTGATGTATAAGTTATAGTTTAGGTTGAAGAATGATATGATTTTCAATACCACTAAAAACGTGATCTACTTTCTATACGATGGGTACCAAAAAAATGGATAGGATTTTAGGATGGTAGGAGTTTGCGCTGCATTGTTGTTTATGCTTATATATGGTTTTGGAATAAGGGTATCTAGTCTTTTCGTCGTATTAAATGAAGAAAACTCTTTTGCTTTCGCAAAAGCATCAACGTTACGTCACATCTTTTGCTGGATTAAGTTTGAGCAACCTTTTTTTTATAATATTGAATATCAAAACGTTGTTTTTGTCTTTATGTTTATATTATTATAATAATTGCTTGAAATATTATGTTATTTAGGATTGTACTGTATTTTTAAACATGAATTATTATTAATAATCACGAAAGTTTGAACTCTCAATGAAAATACTTTAAACTTTGGCCAGGGAGGTGGTAGATGGCTCAGAAAAAAGGTTTTACAGATCAACAACCGTACAAATAGATGTTTTTGATTTATGTAAGTATGTCACTGAATGAAAGGCAGTGTAACAAGTGAAGTTTAGTCACAAAAACGTGTTGTGTTAAATGTTTTGTTCCAGTATGTATAGATTGTAAGATGCACCATCACAGTAATAGGTTTATGGTTTAGTTTGTTAGTCATTGTCGTTCATTTTAATTTCTTACCAGTAGCAAAAGCTAAATGTCATGTTTGTACTACTACTAATACATACACCACAGTATCTCCAATCACCTAGTTCAGTCTACTTACATCAACTAAGCTGTACCTTATCAAATGGTTTTCACTAAACCAATATTATAGAATTAATATATATATTGTCAGTTGTAATGTAAACTGGAATGATTTTTCCCTTCTGAGGTCCGTGTTTTTTTAAAAAGTGAAAGCTTTTCACGCTCATGTGAATACAGGAATGCAAAGTTAGCTAAATACTATATGAAAGTTGAAGGTTTGAGGAATGAATATGATTTACAACGAACGATCGAGCCAGTGAGTTTTAAAACAAATGAGTAGCTTGCATTGCAGATAAAAGGAAATTGTGTATTATTTATCTCAAGCACACATGCAAAGAATTACTTTTTCAGTTTAATCTGTAATCTGCCCAGTTTTGAAAAAAAATACTGCACTTCTTCTTCAGCATGGCTGTTTTTTAACGGTACCAATATAGAGTAGCTACATTATTAGGTGGCACATTAAAAATGAAGAAAGAAAAGAAATATGTACCAAGCTTTACTTTCAATTCACGCCACATGCAATGTGATACTCGCTTTTGTAAGGGTTGACACTTGCCATGCATGATGATTAGATTAGAAAACCTAGTACTAAAAGGTAGAATATTTGTCATAATTAGGATTTTTTTTTGCAATCTCGAAGACAATTTCCGTTTTAAAAATCTAACTTGAGAGATTGCAGTTTGGCAAACAGTATCAGATATATATTAAATAATGTACATTGACTTTCTCTCAGTGTAGACATCGGAAATGTTATAATAGGCAGGTTTTTAATCTGGATGAAACTAATCCAACGAGCACAACAGTGTTTCCTACATATTCTGAGTCGGGCAGCCCTTACAAAAGAGTATATAAATTAAAGTTAGTTGACTAACAATTGCATGCTGTTAAGTATATAGGTATAACTCTAAGGTTAGTTTTATGACTTGAAATTTTTATGGAATGAATGCTAGAAAGAGTGATTGGAAGGTGTATGATATAAATAGGTTTCTAGTGTTTGAATTCAACATGATTAGGATTCGATAATGAGCCCGTTGAACTTGTGAAATCAACAAAATATATAGATAGTTGATTGCTTTAATTGTTTGGTGTCCAATGTTCTTCTATAAAAATTTAAGTGTGAGATATCACGCGATTCATGTCCAAAAAAACCAAACAAAAAACTATGATCGATTCAAGTTATAAGTTATCGCATAAAAATCTTTCATATTGTGTATAATATATGCATTATATTGGGTAAGACATTATATAAGTCTCAAAAATTGTTAACCATACAATATATGATTATTCACGAAACTGTGAGAATACAACAAATTGTTGTAATCAAAATGTAAAAACCAATTTTAGAAAGATATTCCCGTATTGTAAAATGTTTGCACTTATGAAAAATTTATTAGAACTATCATCAGTGTATGCAACGCGAAATATTCTGCATGTGAACAAATCTTGTGGGCTCTAAAAATACTCGTTCTTAATGTATAATATTCTATTTTTAGTAAAAAGATTTAAAAAACTAGTTTTAGACTGTGTACAGTATCCTAAGTAAGCATAAGCAATCTCCATAATATTATTGATAGAAATATATTCAAAATTTACTGTATGTAAAATCAGGAAATTAAATTTTTTCGATGAAAATTTTCTGAATTCGTCTACTATTATCATCATTCATTTAGTAGTACTACTAATATGTAACTAAATACTTTTAAATATATATCTCTATATAAATTTATGCGTCACACATTGAAGGATAAATGTAGAGATGAAACGAATATTATGAATGTCAAATGTGGAAATGAAGTGAATAAAGGTTATATCATATTATTACAAACACAAAAATCAAAAATTGTCTCAAAAATACATTTTTCATTTCGGCATATTCGAATATTTTCTTTTGTTTGCAGTAAACCTAATTTGCATGCACATAAATACAACATAATCGCATGTTCTTACGAACTAATGATACATATACGCATTTACTTTTAAATATATGTAATAAATGCAGCAAAGAAAAGAAAGTTTCGTCATGAATTTCATGTGGAATATGGTGGACAGGTACCAAATGACAAACGTTTGCATATTCAATATCCATGCTGAGCTACAAACGCCGATGAAAAATAATTTTTCTTGAGTTTAGTGTATTGTCCTCGAAGCATGTTTTGTTGATTCGTGTGCCGTTTCTATTTTTTAAAGTTATTCCTTTTTCAGTGATGGTAAGAAAATATTCGTCGTACTATATATATCAACTATTGAAGAGTTGTAGATTGTTCTTGATTTCTAAGTTGCTTTCAGTTTCCCGTTAGATTAAAAATTAAACTGAAATTTAATCTTCGTCTTTAGTGATATTAATTGAGGGTTCTTACTTGATTTGCGGTAGGCGGAAGGTTTTCAAACATTCAAAGGAGAAATGGACAAAGTTCAAATCGTTGCCGAGGACGAAGATGACGAGAGATTTGAACCGTTGGAAGACCATTACTCTCGTGATGTTGGCTTTTTTGATGATAATAATCCTGGGGAATCCTTATTCAAAGAGGGCAGAGCTAAGGATGTTCCATGTCAGTTTCATTCTGGCTTTTCTGGAACTTGTTGGAAGGGGAGTAATTGTCCATACAGTCATGATAAGTACACAGGAGGCTACTTTGCTAGAGGTAACTTCCATCATTTGTAGTCGATAGACTGAGACAGGATAAATTGAACAAAATTTTGTGATCTCCTTATAATATAAAACCATTACCATTTTTCACTTTATAACTAGCTTCTAATTTGCACTGAATTATGAAACTTTCGAGTAAAGTAAATCGTTAGTCAAATAACTCTGTTTGGTATTCACATTTGATATTTTTAGACTATCCAGAGTTAGCCTTGGCTGCCAGCGCTGGACGGGAGGCGACATGCGTTATAAGACTTGCTGAAAAGTCTAATTTGGGTCAAGAAACCGAATTCCTATGTCGAGTGACTCATGTTGTGGATCCATCTGAGTTTTTTGTCGTACCGATTGACCAAGAAGAATGCCTCTGCGCAAAAGTCGAAGAAAAGTTTAAGGAAATCCAGGTAGTGGATGAGCAAGAAGAAAATTGTAGCAAACCTCAGTCCAACGACCAGCTAGAAGCGTACACTTATGGATTTAACTGCATGGAAATTCCAAATGGCATTTCTGCTCAAGACCACCAGCCAGATAAAACTCCAACACCCAAAAATCAACCGGGACAACTTCATGCTTATCTTCAAAGTGGACAGCGGTACCGGAAATACCAATCAGACCATTACTTTCCTCTAGCTGAACTGGTTGCTGCGAAGGTCAGAAAGGAGTGGATGCGAGCTGTGGTTCTTTTCTGTGATCAACAAGATATCACAAAATTTGGAACGTCCCAAGTGCTCGTTCAGCTTTTGGACACTGGAGAAAAGCTGAAACTGAATTCTAAGGATTTGTGCAGGTTACCCGAGAAATTCTGTAACACCCCTTCTGCGGTAAGGAAACTGAAGTCATATAAAATGCGAGAAGGTGCGACAGTTGTTTTTATAATCAACTTTATTTCTTGTAGGCTTTCCGATGCTGCATTTTTGGTGCGTCACCAGTCTATCGAACTTGGACAAAGTCAGCAATTCAAGCTTTTAAAGAGTTGGTCGAGAACAAAGTGCTTTTACTGATTGTTAAAGAGACGTAAGTACAAATAAGTTAAATTATATTAACGTGTTTAGAAATGTTATATTACGATTTATATATATTATTATCTTTCAGTGCTAGTAAAACCGACGAAGTAACTAGCCTGCTTGAAAACAGACAATACGTTGTTAAGCTGGTCGTGTTCATTAATAAAAAGTACACAGACATCGCCCAGGTCTTGATTAAGAAAGGATTTGGATTCAAGTGGAACCCTTTCCCCTACCGGCCATTTTCGAAAGACTTCATCAACCCTTTCCTACTTGATTGTATTTATCAACCTTGGGGTCGCTTGCCTGATGATGCAGTAAAGACAGAAAACGACCGTCTGGAATACCTGGATATGTACACTTATAACTACCTGGATAAACCAAAGGACCTTTCCGATTAATGTGCATATGAGTTTATAACTAATGCTGTTCATAATGAAATGAAAAAAGTGTTATGCCGCTTACCTGATAACGTGTAATGAATTTTCGAAGGTGTTTGTCCCTTGGAGAGTGCATGGAACAGGATTGTTATAAGTTTACCTTAATGATTGATTAATCTTATTGTTGTAAAATTAAACAGTATTGTGCCGATAGACCTTAACCTTAATGCTCTGAGTTGGAAGTAAATAACGTTACAAAATATTGACCATGTTGCCGTTCAAATTCAATCGTCATTTAGGTAGTTTGTCAAAAACAAATGAAACATTTAACGTTAATGCTATTAATGCACCATATTTTAATAGTGAAAAAGCTCGTATCATACTGTCCACCTTATCTTCAGATTAATTTTTATATTAACATAGCTCTCAGAAGGCAAAATGCACAGCATAGTATGAAGAATTAAAATTGGGGTAACGTGAGTGCATGGATTTCATTTGCGGTGCACATCTGGCATTTGGTTTTCGACATCGGTAAAAACAACATTCACAATTTGAAACACATTATTGTGTGTGTAAAATTATGCACGTGTGAAGTGAAGCACTAACTTAATTAAAACTAACTTACTGATTAGTTAGAAGTTTGCAGAGCTGTTTGTTGTGATTCATATAACTATTCACTTTGACAAAATGATTTCCAGTCGAATTCGTAAGTTGAAAAGTGTTTGTAATCATTTACCATTTTAAATTATGTCATATTATTAGTGGATCTAACAAGTTCATTGTTTGTCATTTTAGTGGTCACAAATAGTGGGCCTCTCCGCAGTTTTGGCCAGGTATCATTGTTAGCAAATAAGCAACTGGAATGCGTGTCTTACTTTCAAACTCGTGGCCTAAGGAAACATGTGTTACCTCCGACGTATGAAGGTAGTTTAATTTGATAAATTTTAGTTTGACACTTGGCATAACTGTTCATGATTTTTTATGACTTACCTTCATTTATTTTATTACAAGGTGTCGTATTTCCGGAACGAAATAAACTGAAGTTTATGGAAAAAGTCCCAGTATATCCAGCAGGGTTGCGTCCACCAAAGTCGCAAAAAAATTTGAAATTCATGAGGGGACCGGAGGCTGTTCATACTGATTTCATTCATGGGCAGTACGGAATTATTGTAAGTTAAAAAATATTATAATTGCTGTCACTAATTGACAGTCTCGTCGCTACTACACAGATGTTTAATTAATTTGATATTATTGTGGTTATCAGGCTCAATCACCTGGTCGTTTGATCCACGGTCATTATGAAATGATGCGTCTGACAATAGGAAGAAGAATTGATCCTGATAGAATGTTCGCCATTTGGAGAGTTGATCCCCCTTGGCAGCCTGTTACGAAGAAGGTAGTTTACCACCCAAAGAAATTATATTTATATGTCTGAGTTTACCTTTGATTTAGGACTCGGCTTATCAAGTGTTTTACCAATTTAAATCACGGAATATTAAACAGTAATGATGTCTTAATTATGGTTACAGGGCCAAGGAAAAAGAATGGGTGGAGGAAAAGGAGCTATTGACCACTACGTTACACCTATCAAGCATGGACGTGTGATAGTGGAAATTGGTGGCCGCTGCGAATTTCAAGAAGTTAAACCAATTTTGAAAGAAGTAATTGGAAAGTTACCTTTCAAAGCGATTGGTGTTAGTCAAGAAATGCTAAACGAAATTAGACTCAAAGAGAAAGAGTTGGAAGCTTCAAATATTAACCCATACACATTCAAATACATTGTAAAGAATAATATGGGCAGAAGTCATCATTGGATTTCACCAAACGATAGAAAATACTTTGGAAAACACATATAAATTGTTTTTGTAGTAAAAATGTCAGTTAAAAAAATAAGCTATTGTAATTCAAGTGTGTGTCGCGTGTACGCTGTCTTTTGGACAGTTGTTTTGTTTGAACTTTTCTATATAGAACGAGTGTAGTGTATGGATATGTACATATTGCTAAATAAATGATGATTAAAGATGATTTTACAAACTGCAAAATTGACCATTTTTTTAAGTTATAAAACGATTCATTTCGGCGTATGCAATATGAATGTATGGAGTAGGGGTGATGAGGGATCAAAATTCTTTGCGCGAAGCATTTACTTTCTGAAGGCCGCAATGTTGTCGTCGGATTTTGTTTTGAGCAGCAGATATCTTTCAGATACACATTGTTGATTGTGCATTTATGAATTGAATTCAGTGACACATGCATTCAAATAAACATTACAGGTGTTTTGAGTTTGTCAAATGATGACGATAGGATAAACCTTTATTTATTTATCCGTAAAACTTTTTAATTGTGACTTTTTGGCGAATTTTAAACTTGACTTGAAGGTTTTACGTAGTCAGTTGCTCGGTTTTAATTAAATCGCAGAAGACAAAAGAACCTGAAACATAAATATAAAAAGACGCAGCAAAAGATTCAAATTAACGCAAACAGGAAGTACAAGCAAGTTAATTTTTAAAAATGGATCAAGATCAATTGGATGCTGAAGAAGATGCGTCAATTCATCGTTTGGAAGGTTCAAGTGCTTCAGTAGGTGGTTTAATTATAAAAAAGAAGTCACAAGTGGAACACGAATTTAAAAGGCCCGATCTGCCCAAAAAGTCCTTACTAGGTTTGGATAAACTTGCAGGTGAGCCATTATTATGCTTAATTTAAATATGTTTAGTCTATCAGTAAGAAGAAGAGATGAGAGTATGGGAAAGTCTCAACTGCTGACAGAAGCATCTTTATGCCAACATATGTTTACAGAAATATTTTTATGTCACCATCAATAATAATAATTGTAAATTTGTTTTGCAGAAATCAAAAGGAAAGAAAAAGATGCTCTCGCGGAAGATTCTAGAAAGCCACATTTGACACCCAGCCGGGATGAAAGTTTTCAGAAGAGGTCGTCGAACGCAGATGAAGAGAGAAAACGGCGTTACCGTGAGCATTACGAAGATACTCCTACCTACGGTGGAGGAGTAAACCGATCTGCAAAGTCGGCTATTGATGACAGATATCATAAATCACGAAGAGTAGATTATAGTTCTTCCAAGGACAAAGATAGACGCAAACATTCCAATGAAGAAGATGACAGACGTGGATCTAGGGACAGAGACTATTACCGCAATAGAAGAGATCGAGATGATAGAAATCGTAATCGAGAAAGAGAAGATCGTCCTCGTGGAGACAGGGATGGTGGTGGTGGTGGTCGCAGTCAGAGACAGCGAGAGCCTAATAGTGCACACCGCTCGTCTCGTGAAGACTCTGAGAGACATTCTCATCGAAGAGGTGACACCAGCGTTAGGTTTAAAGATGAGCCATTGACTCCTGCGCTAAGTTTAGCAAGCACACCTGGAAGGAAGGCCTGGGACGATGAAGATAGTGGCTACAATAGTAAACGTTCTTCCCAGTGGGACTTTCCTACCCCAATACCAGAACAGAGATCTAGAAAAGATGATGAGACACCATTGCCGACTCCTATACACAAATTCAATCCATGGGTTCGACAGCCTGGAAGTTCTCATATCCTTGAAACTCCGAGTTTTGTTAAAAACAAGAACTCTGAAGATCAGAACGACTCTGAGGTTAAAGTAGACAGAGATGAGTGGGAAGATGAGCAAAAGCGATTAGATAGAGAGTGGTACAATATGGATGAAGGCTACGATGAAGTGCATAATCCATTTGCTGGAATATCTGATGATTATACAAAGAAAAAAGAGGAACAGTTGGCACAGAAAAAGCATCAAAGAATGTCAGCTCAGCAACGCCAAATTAATCGAGATAACGAGTTATGGGAAAAGAATAGGCTGTTAACATCAGGTGTCGTCATGAATGTCGACGGAAACGAAGATTACGAAGAAGATAACGAAGCTAGGGTTCATTTACTTGTGCATAATATTGTCCCACCGTTTCTTGACGGAAGAATTGTTTTTACGAAGCAATTCGAACCAGTGGTTCCAGTACGGGTAAGTCTTAAAAAAACAATGACATTCTACTTTACCTTCTGAAGTTTGCTAAAAGTCTTTTTCAATTATGATTTGGCTTTCATTCATTTAGGATGCAACTTCTGATATGGCTATTATTGCAAGAAAGGGCTGTATCACAGTGAGAAAGTTTAGAGAACAGAAAGAACGGAAGAAAGCCCAGAAAAAGCATTGGGAACTTGCTGGAAGTAAACTTGGCAATATTCTTGGAATTGAAAAATCTGAAGAGAAGGTATTATAAGAAATATTTTAAATCAGCTTGCTATTTTTCATTTGATTATGTATTTTAATTAAATTCATCATTTATGCCTTTGCAGGATGATAATGTTAACGAGGAAGGAGAATCAGATTATAAGAAAGGTCAGCAGTTTGCCGAGCATATGAAAGACGCTGGGGAAGCCTCAAGTGATTTTGCAAAGAAAAAATCTATTACTCAACAAAGGCAGTATCTTCCTGTGTTTGCTGTGAGACAAGAGGTGTGTAATATTGCCTACCATGTTATTTTTGAAAGTTATCAACTTATCGCTTATAAAACTTACACACAACTGTATTTTTTTTGCAGCTTCTAAATGTTATACGGGACAATAGCGTGGTGATAATTGTGGGTGAAACTGGAAGTGGCAAAACGACTCAATTAACACAATATCTTCATGAAGAGGGTAAAGTTCATACATCTATTTCAAAATATGAGCGTTAATTTTCATACAAAGTGTATAAGTATTTATAGTGAAAAATGTACGTTTGTCTGCACAGGATATTCAAAACGAGGAATGATTGGATGCACACAACCACGTCGTGTTGCAGCCATGTCTGTTGCTAAACGTGTTTCGGATGAAATGGGAACACAACTAGGTCAAGAAATAGGATATGCCATTCGTTTCGAAGATTGCACTTGTGATGTAAGTGTGGTTTAATTTAAGCTAACGCAACAAGAGTCATATCGATAAGAAATCCCTAAATTCAAATTGGTTTCTTTCATTCCAGCAAACTATTATCAAATACATGACTGATGGAATACTCCTCCGTGAATCCTTGAGGGATCCAGAGTTAGATGGCTACAGTGCTGTTATAATGGACGAAGCTCACGAGAGATCTTTAAATACTGATGTTTTGTTTGGACTTTTACGCGAGGTAAGAAATTTGCTAATTTATAATTACGGATGTCTCTTTAACAAACCGCTTACAGCATGCACATGTACTTTTCGTTGCCGAGTCACTGTCGATTCACATGAACCTCATTATCATGTTGATTTTGGATCTCGTGAGGTGAAAGCAGGGCATCGGCATTTGAGAATGAAGGAAAGCATGTTAATGGAAGTGTGCAGTTGTGCAGAATTTAAATGTTTTGGCAAGCATACAGTTTAAGTGATACAAAATAATTGTTTTTCAGGCGCGATTCCGTGTCCATTTATTAAGACAATAGATATACCAAAATATTCCAAGTTACATTAGAAGAAGTTCGGGTTTGAAATTCGAAATTCTGCTTGTACATGTCTTTATCCGCATAAACACAAATGTTTATAACTATATTACTAGGTGGCTTAAAGTTTGAAATTGGTAATATGCCACATCAATCAAGGCTAAAATATATCGCAACAACAAACTTCTTAATCGAGATAGGAAACAGGAATGTAGTAAGAGTCAATTAACAAATATTATAGCTCGTAAACTATTAGCTGGCAGCCGAGCTACATGCGATGTTGGTGCTTGTGGGATTACGGCTGGTTACTGGACTGCGGCGAATGATGTCATCTTGTTGTTCCACAGATGCCCATCGTATAAAATCCCCACAAGTTTGCCATTTAAGCTGAGTAGATGCGTGTGCCTATCAAATAATTAATAAACTTACGATTAATAATATGTAAAAACCGATTCCATTACATATACTCTCGTCGTCTGAGATGGAATATGTATGTATACTCGTCGGTTGAGTGCAAATAAGTGTATAACTTACGATAAATGCGTTTTGGAGAATATCTGCCTTGGCCTTTAGGCGTGAGGTGCTGTATAAACTGGCCCCGTTGTTGGTATTGTTAATTCGTATTCTGCAGTCTGCATGCCAGAATTCTTCCAAGGTAAACTGTCCAACTTGGCCTCGATTTTTTGATGAGTGGATTAAATGGTATACCATAATTTCATCTGGAACTGGCTTTGCTGTAATTAGAAGAGCATATATATATTATAAATGCTATAAAATGGCATGTGTCAAAGAGTCGTCATTCTTAAGTCGATGCAATTTAATAATTTTCATCCTTTCAACCAACTCACATCCTGTACATTATAATGATTTATGCATGGATATATCACGTGATGACTGATGATGACTATAGTCGATATCGACAACAGGGAAATAACTCATTTTTTATGCCAAATGAAAGTCCATTCAATTCATGCAAATGATGAACTGTGTGTTAGGACGAGCGAAAATCTGACACAAGTTAATCTTAATGAAGTTTTATCTTTCCAACTTAAGATGTTGACATGATGAATCAAATGCATCCATGCAAAAACAGTCAAGGGTGGAAACATGAAAAGTAAGAAGTGGATAATGTGGATATCGTACTTTAAATACTTTACTTGTATGCTAGCCATTAAAACTGTTACCAAAAGTTTCAGTGTGTGTCAATTCTTCTGACAGAACACTGTTTTTCATTCAGGTGATCTTCTTTACAATCTAAATGACACATTTCACTGACATATATGTATTAACATCATGTATCAATGTATGCGTACCAACTTTTCGTTTGCATATGTACTTTAGCGGTTCAAATGTATTTAGTCTAATTAGTGAATTATCGAGAAGCAGAGAAGCTTTCCATGATCTGTCAATCCCGAATGATCAATTAGCAACTACGTTGCAGTTCTGGCTCTTTCCCTGAAACCATATTGAACAACGAACTTTTTCCTGATCCTATTGCACAGCCTGTATTCTCATCCTATTCTTTCATCTTATTCTCAGAAATATGAGTTGATATGAAATTCTACTCCCAGGTGAGAGAAATAGACGCGCGCCGTATGCACAAAGTAAAGTTTGTAGTTCGTTATATCTTTGCTCTCATAGCATTATACCTTATTCATGAACCTTGCAGTTTTATGCTTATATACTGCCTTTCCAATGGGATAGCCTTCTCTTTTGATCACTTGCATACAATGCAAGAAGAAGTGCAATGGTGTGTGTTACGATGTAACGCGTCTGTTATAGTATACTTGTCTGCTCTGTCCTTCTATAGCATCTCTTGCAAACTTGCTTTATATCTATGTTTCGTCTATGATGCTCCAAAAGCATTTTCGTGGAATTTGTAGAAACTATGGGATGTGGATATGACGCAGAGTCTGTACTCTGTACTAACCCAATCGTAACATTAACTGACAAGTGCTTGGCATATGAATTTCATTTGCGCTGAGTTTTACACAGCTCTATAAAAAGCGTGTTTGAGTGAGCTGTGGTCGCAGCTCGTTACGCAGCCTGTAGTTTTTAATTTGTAAATTAAGCATGAGATCCACAAAGTAAGTGGTTACACTAACCAGGATATTCTTTTTGCTACTCTTGTCAGCAGTATAATGCACATAATGTAGTCTGCTATAAAGCTATGACATTGTCTGAGGATAAAGTGGGTCATAATGGCACCTATTTAGATGTTTTTCATGTACTAATAATAATATAATATAGTTCCAGTGAAATGTAATAACATTAATTAGCCACATCGAACTCTTCAAGCTGTCAATGAACGCGTAATATTCATGCCTATCTATAAGGGCAAAGTACGAAAACCATGCGCAGTTATATCAATCAATCAAAAAATACAACCGAGACAAATCTTTCAGTGTCTTGAAATGTCGTTTCGGTTTTTCTTTAAAGGCAGTATTACAATGTTTTGCTGTTTAACTGACGTACGTACATGCATAATAATGTGGCGGATTATCGGCAAGCATGTTCACAGAGACACACAACTTTCCATGAACTTTAAGTCTGCGGAGAAATGATACTGCTTCCTACATTTGAAACCAGATATATATTGATTTCTATTTGCATATACCAAAGAGCCTTCTGATTGCATCACCGGTAAACTGGAATATTGTAATGAAACCTGTTAACGCTCAAACGCTCTGTTCCATACAAGTCCTCGGAGTTATGAAATGGAAACTTGATTCTGTATTCTAGTCTAAAATATCTGTAGAAAACTTACGAGGCTTAGATTTCGACTTGGGGCTGATTGGTGCTTGTTTTATACGTATTGCTATTCCCCAATGAGAGCATCTAGTTGACCTCAGTTCCAAAATGTCACCACTTCGTACTGTTTGTGTGAAGATTTTGAAACTGTCTGCATCAAACCAATCAGATACACGATCGAAGTTTGCCATTGTTTTCTTATCCTTCATGCTCTTCCTCTGGTCCCGTTTAAAGAACAGTCGCTGCTTCTTGTTTCCTCTGTGTGAGAGATTCAATATGCACGGGTTTTTAATCTTCGGGGGGCTACAGATAACTGTTGGTAAGAAAAAGTTTCCATACAAAAAATTGAAAGGAGTAGCAAAAACTGCTGTTAACATTTGTGAAGAAGAAATCTAAATAAAAAAGATGATTTGATACCACTTACATACAACAGGACTTTTTACGAAGTGATGCTGGTTGGCTATGTATGTTGTCTTCTGCACACCTAAGTTTGGTATGATTTTTGTAGCCTGACTAAAAGTTGCTGTTGAAATGGTTTTAGTTTTTTGAGCAACCCAGTCAAGTTCTTTTGATTGTGTATTGTTGGTTTTTTACGGTAGGATACGATGATGCAGGGTAGCAAACAAAGAGCTTCCTTAGAGTTCTCGCCTTGCCGTGGCTGGTTTAAGTGTGACGAAATGGAAATATTGTTGTGAACAGACAGTCGATAGTGGAAGTGAAACTGTCGTGCTGATCGTTTTTCTCATGCCATTTTATGTACTTTTGAGATGGCTAGGAATAGGATACAAGATCATTCATTCAGTTACGCGTATTAAGGCTGTTACTCACTAAAAAGAACGCTTGTTTGGTGTGCAAGGCGGTTATCGTCATCGTCTGCATTTGGTTGTGTAGCAGAAATGGTGTATAAAGCATAAGTAGCGCTGCATTGCGGCTTGTAAGTAATTTAGATAGAATACATGTAAGTAATAGGCTACACACTGCTCACATATCGCTTGTCTCCCTGTTGCGTATGCTGAAATATATTGAATGCTCTTCTGTCAGAGTGTATGAGTGTATGCATTTTGCGTTTGCTTGTCTTTACTAGCTTCACTCACCCTCAGATTTTTAAGAGGAGCCTTTACACAAAGTATATAAGAGTACATTTATTAAAAAGCAAGAGAAATGAATGAAACGTACACCTTTTTCGTGTGTACAAAATCACCTTTAACACGGCTGAGTGTATGATAAATGCAAAAGAACTTTGAAAAGTTTATATTGAGTATGATTTGATTTGATATAAATAATATTATTGATGCACATAAGCTTTGACTCTTATTGGACTTCTGAGTGCTAATCCTTGATCCCTTATTATGTTAGTTTGTTTTTATTCTTAATCTTATCTCCTATTACTACTTCACGTATTAAACCAATGCGCGTTTTTTTACATGTATATTTACTTTCGTTTAAACCAGCAGTACCACTATAAAGTTTTAGATATTATGATCTGCATACCTAAAGATTAAAACATGGACATTTATTACGTATGTATGCATTACTTTGTTGCACCTTCTTGAAGAATGCATTTTTGACAAATGTATGACCATTGAGCTCACTGGCTGGTACTGTGTTTCAAACTCGCTGGAAGTTATGGAAGAATATTGTACATTTTTTAAATTTGCGCTATAATAAATTATTAGGCATAATGTATGCGTATCAAACAATATAGACAATGGCGCAATTGGAACATGAAGACGTTATATAGGGCAACGATTTGTGAAACGTAAGACAATGGTGCGGTGTCTTTAGAATCGTATTTTTACACCTTCTTGTATGTTTTCGTTTCTTGCCTGTGTCCCCATTTAACCCTAAAATACATAAAATATATGGATCCGATGTCAACGATTCGTATGCACAAAAGTATATTAACAATATATGCAAACCTCGAATACGCCTATCTAAGAGAGCTTTAACGTTTAACCTTGGAGGTTTTGTGCTTGTCTGCAACTGCAAGCGTTTAATTGTTGGTTTGTTAGTACCTTCTTGCTCGAAATATGAGTATTAGTAAGATGGAATGTCTTTGGTGACACCAAAGGTGAACCGGGAATGAGTTCATGACCTTGGGTCAACTGGAAGGCGAATTAAAGACTTCAAATTTTATCAAATTGCAGATGATTTCGATGCGATGTATTGAGCTAGGAGGTACATTTTCTATTGATTTACTTTATGGTTTTGATGACTTGATTTTGTTTCACAACAAAAATGAAAAATCAATTAGCATTATTTTATTGCGTATTATTTATTCCCTATCGCCTATACTTTCGGCTTTGCTTATAACTCACTGTGGGATCAGCACATCATCAGTATGCAATACATGCATATCATAGATAGTATGTATAACACTTAAAATTGTACCCCGATACCTTTGGATGATGCACTCCGTCGAAATGCATCCTTTTGTGTGTGAGCGCAAGAAATGCATTGCTTATGCAAATATTTATGTACTTCTACCATCCAACGTTCTCCTTTAAGTTATTTGAATGCCTATGCAGTTCTTTCGCGCAACCTACCGAGCAAAAAGTGTCTTAACAATATGTAAGGTACATGTAATCAGACGTAAGAACTTGATCTAAAATTTCAGATTGCTGCAGCATATAGCTTGAATGAAATTTGTTCTTGAGTAATGGTCAAAGTTTTACCTTGTATGCAGTTTATTCGTCTTGCAAAAACTCTTCAGTAGTCTTAAACGCTTTTATAATACGATATTCTGGTGTCTAGCGCAGCCAGTGTACTTTACTGAGCACCTTGTTCCTAATGCTTACAACAGCGAAATATCTAAGGCACCTCTTTCGCTTTGTGATTGAAATGGTATGAAATTATAAGGCTACTAATCAGACAGTAATGAATGATCGATGCTTATGAGAGGTTGGACGAAGCTCTAA
Source organism: Orchesella cincta (assembly GCA_001718145.1). Taxonomy (NCBI): domain Eukaryota; kingdom Metazoa; phylum Arthropoda; class Collembola; order Entomobryomorpha; family Orchesellidae; genus Orchesella; species Orchesella cincta. Next base: position 79,024 of record LJIJ01000279.1, on the reverse strand, counting down.
TATTGCATTTTGATGAGTTTGCACTTTACTGCACTGGATGTTTGTGGATGGATAAATGTTATGCTTACAGAAATACGGTGAAAGTTTTTTCGAGCAACTTAACCATTCTTTTCAAACCATTGTTTAATTGGGTTTTTAATAGCCCATCAAATTCTTTAAAGGTGCATAATTGTTAATATATTATACGTTATGGACAAAATTTTTAGTTTTTGCAACTCATTGTTTTATGTTAGCATCTTCCATTACGTAGTCGCCATCAGCAGCTCACGCCGTCATCGGTTATAGGCTTTCAATTGTAATTCAGTGATTAGTTGATAGCAATCCATGTTTCTCCCTTTCAATAAAAAATGGCACATGTGTGAGTTAATGTCTATAGTGGTTCACTTGTTTGTCTTCTTTCGATAAAAGACTTGTGGTAGTGAGACAGGATGACCTTGAATTCTGGATGTTACATTATGTAGCTCACTTGCAATTGGAATAATTTTTAATAGTCATGTTTGATTAAGTGTTCCTGAATTAATTCGGTAACTATTAATATTAAATTGTTTTGTTTTGAGCTTGCATGCCTACATGCAGGTCATAGCTCCCACTGCAAAGGAGCAGATGAGACCACATCTTTACACATTACCATTATAGAAATAACAAAAACATAAAGTAGCTATTATTAGTGCTCGTTGAACACAGTCAACTGTACTTTTTCATTCTTGCTAAAATGTGGATAAGAGGTGACATTTGCGTCATTAAGTGGCATTTGGCTAAAGTTAGCAACTCGTGCATGCAATGCGAGGTACTTAATTGTTAGCCAAGTGGTGTTTGTTGGCTGATGAATTGAACTATATATACCATTATAGCAGCGAGTATGGTGAACAGGCATATGAAATTACCGAGTTCAACTGTATGTTCCAGACTTTCATTTACTTTGTTTTATATTGTACTTTTGGGTTTCATCCCAATAAAGTAGAAGAATATTTTATTTATTACAGCAATACAAACTTTTAATTTGCAAATTATTATGTCTGCTGATTTAAAAGCATAGGCTAAAATTATATGGATTAGACCAACAAGAGCCATATCGACAGCAAAGCAAGAGTATTTTAACTGCTACTATACAAAATTGGGTAGATCGTACGCCTCGTCCGTGGTGGACTTACAAGTTTATCGTCAAGAAGGTCTGGTTTTGGAGTGTCATTGTCATTGATTGTAATAGTAGTAGTCAAACATATCTCTAGCGTAATCTAATTGAGTGTATGTAACCAGCATCAGCAACATGTAAAATGGCTTTCTGTTTTGCAAATGAAAATGCTGCTCTGATTATTGTCAGCTTGTTGTTCGAAGGTATGTATGGTCTGGTTTTAATCCAAGTAGCAATTCATCTGAGAATTTTAATATTTAAAAATTACTTAATAACTATTAATGAGTATATTTTGCTTCTATTATATATAGGTCCCTGATATGTACATGATATAAATAGCACTAAGATAGGTTGGGACTGGAAAGACTTGGAATTAGACTAATGATTTTATTGTTTTGAATAATATATCCTTAAGTGGAAAATTCTAGAGTACGTGCCATAAATGTATTAGTCAGGGCATGGGGGCATGCTATTTATAGTTAAAATCACGGGCGAAATTTTCCATTGGTTCAAGGTTTCTATTATTTTAGTATTAAACTAATACGAATGTGAGCTGCTTAACAGGCTTAATTAATTACGTTTAAGGAAATAGGTATGATCATATTATGCTTAAAGTACAAATTTATTTATTTTAGTCAGTTTATATGCAACAGTCAGAAGAGACCAAACCGGTAAAAGTATATATAATGTCGATGACCAAGATATAGCTGTCAAACTCAGTTCAGTACTCTCGCACATCACACAACTACATGCGACATCTCCTATATAGGCTGTTATATATTAGCAACTATCAAGTTGTTTTCCTCAATAAAGGGAAAAGTAGAGAAACTTCACTTTTGGGAAGCAACTTTGACGGGAGTAATGCGCTACTGAGTTATAAAGTTGTGCTATACAATCGGTTATATCGATATAATATGTATGTATCAGAAGATCACATCTGCTATGAATTTCTTCCTGAAAGTGTTTTACTTCAGTTATCTCTGTCAACAAAATGTGAAATGTTTGTAATCATGCCGAATGCAGTTGAATGCGTTTCTTGTAAATTTAAGAATCTTAATAAAAATAACACCCTCTTCGCTAAAATAGTTGCTGAAATCAATAATGAAGTATTACCATTTCTAACTGTTGTCTTTGAGTAGAGAACTGTGGTCAAAATGCTTCTTCATTTCACCTCCTTGTTATCAATTGTATGAAATACGTACTGATATGCAAATTTGTAGTTTGTTTTTGAATATTAGATGTTGTCTAGAGTTGGTAAGAAGCTTAAGATTACAAAATCAGTGTAGGTCATGCGACTTTTGATCTTAATGGTGACTGGAGATTCGTCTACTGGACAAAAATAAATTACCATAAATTAAATGTACACTCGTAGGATAAGTGATGGGGATGGGGGGATTAAAAATAAATGGGTAGAAACCTCCCACTTGGATAATCTGATATAATGACAGAAATTGCGTCAGTTTGCCACGCCTGCATGAATTACCTCAATCTGGTCACAGATAAAAATTATATAAATGTCTTGTAATGTGACAAGTTCAAGTAACTCGTTCTTGCGGTCTTTAAGGCGTATCTTGATGGATATAATACATGTATATAACTTTATTTATTTGGACATGCTAAAGTACTTACTGATCAATAGATACTTTTAATGTCACGCACCCACTAACAGTTGGTAGCCTCTGGATTTTTTCTGGAAAGATGTGTCTTTGTCTCCAAATATAATAGAAAAGCAATGCGGTGCCATGTATAAATCTTATCAAGCTATCCCATGTCCAAACTATACACATTACTTGTTTATGGTTTTTGATGTATTAGTTTGTCTGTATAATGGCATTTGATGTCATTTCAATTTACTATTTAAACCCACTCATGAATTTATTCTTAATTCAAACGGCCTTTAATGTATTATGATCGTGGGATCAAAATCTAAATATATATTTGTTTTTGGGATGCACGATGAGGTAATTAATTGGGATTCATATGTTTAATTTTGGGTAAATTTGTTAGTTAGTCGTCGTCAATTTAGTCACTTATGGGTTCGAGTAAGTTCAAGATTTTCTTGCATTATTATTTGCTTTAGTCGTCCTCGTCTGTTCGTGTATAAGTGTTAGCAATATCACTTTTGCATGATGCTGTAACTATTTTTAATTTTATGTCATATCAAATGTCTATTCTTGGCCACTTTTAACTAGAGCAAACTGGTCAACTCCAGAACTGTATGATTACAAAAACCTCTCTCAACTTTTCTCGAACATGCATACAGCCAGAAGAGTATTCACAAATAGCATTTCATTTAAAAAATAATACATTCATCATGTCGTCTGACGGATTTTGTATTTTGCAGAAGGTTGTAAGGTTAATTGAATCATATCATTTGTACCACCCTACATTAAATGTCAACCATCTAAATCTAACTGTAAGTCTCGACCATCTGTGCGTTATGAATGGTTTGTATATTCAAATTTAAATATTATTATTTTGCTTTTTATCCATAATATACATAGACGAAATTAAAAGTGGCATAAGTAATTGAGGAAAAGATTAACGAACGGAGTTACATCCTATGTTACAAAAACGCTATGTTAGGTTTTTAGAGAGAAGGATGACGCAAAAACTTTGTATAACTATAACATTAGAATTAGAATCATCATGAGTACCTGGCGAAATCCTTCCATCCAGAGCAGTGGTACGGAACACACCATGGCATTAGCAAAGCAATAAATTTTGCGAAGCTGTGTAAGTAGTTATGTTACTGTGCTTGAGTTTGCGCGTTTGTTTCGAGGTATTTGCATTCCTTCCGGATAGATGAAACATTTCCTACATTCCAGATGAATATTTATGGTAACAATAGTTAAACCGAAAGCATATGCCATAACGTATAATACACCTTTTGGGGTGTTGTGGATTTGATACATTCAGGACATTGTTTCTTGCTCTTGTGTGTGTATCGCTAGCTGTCAATTGGTTTTAGTGATCCGAGGATGTTAAATTCCGATTTCTTCAATCTATAAGATATAGTACAGTAAAGTATACATGGATCAATTCGATGGACTCGTGACTCGTGCCTGCAACTAGGTCAAAGGCCAAGGTCAAATCGTTTTCACATGTCAGGATTAGATAGAGTATGTTAGTCTGTTGTGATTTGCTGATCAGAAGTCACTACACAATAGTTGGTATTATCATCTATTCTATCTGCCAAAAGTCATACACAATGACCTTCAAACTCTCGCAACTAGAAGCGGTTCGTATAGGCCTACATATAACACATACAGTGCATCTAATTGAACGAACTGTGAACTCGACTCGAATGATCATCATTGGCTTGAGAATTTAACATGTAATAATAATAATTTTTACAGGTATTAGGTGTCGTAATTGTATATGCGCAATATGTCTAGCTTCATTTTCTTAATGCATTGGTTTCGAAAAATGTATATTTTTTAAATAATATCAATGCATAATCGGGCGCACCTTTTCCCATGGTTTATGCAAGCCTTCATTTCCAATTTATTTTAAACGTTTCATGAAAAATTGTAGGCAGTTACAATTATAGCCTTGAAGTAAAACTGATGCGTTGATAAAGTTATAAATACCCCTAAAATACTACCTTTATTACATATTATGAATTTGAACTCACAAGTGGTGCAATTTTATTACAGATTGTTGCTCGTAGGCATGATCTCAAGCTTATAGTGACGTCAGCAACTATGGACGCGACGAAGTTTGCTACCTTCTTTGGAAACGTGCCTTCATTCACTATACCTGGAAGGACGTTTCCAGTTGAGCTGTTTTTCTCCAAAAATGCAGTCGAAGATTATGTTGACGCCGCCGTCAAACAAGCTTTGCAGATTCACCTTCACCCTAATCCAGGTACGACGATGAACTTTCCAATACTTACACGTATTAGCAGATTAGTGTTTGTACTATTACTATATGCATATAAATAATGTTCGTCAGTTCAGTCATATCAACGTCTATCTTCATGCATGCTTAATTTTCGGTGAGCTAGAATAAATTCTTAATAACCGGTTCTTTGATTGCTTTTCTGATCCCGTCCCGATACTGTATTACATAAGTTCTATTAGTATAATGCCTTTGAAGTTACAGAAAATGTAGGATTTTGGTATGCATTTTCGTGCTGGAGATGACGGGGACATATTTAATCACAATTAATATGAATTTAATGAGAATTTACAGCGTCTGTATAATTACAGTATTTTCCTTTTATTTAGTTGTAGATTTTTAGCTCTCATACACATTACATTACATATACGTTTCAGTTTCATCTTAACAAGGTAGTTGATAATGCATTGGCTTCATCCATCCATCGTTGTTTTTGTATACATGTATACCTAAAAATGCTTCTTGGAAAACTCATTAAATAGGAGTGCGGTCAACCGGACTGAAAGAGAAACAAATACAAGTGGTTGATCCTGATCCATAATGTCTTTTTCTATTATTGTAACGTGAATTATGAAAGCAACAAATCTACAAAAATATGATGCAGTAAAGTAAACTTGCAACGGTAGTTTACCCGATGGAGGAAACAAAGTTCTTCAGTTACAGAATAATTAAAGCTAACGGGTTGCTCAGAAGACATTTTATTTCTATTAGGTTAACTTTTTAATAATACTCGTTAACAAATTTATAGTTATTTTAGTAGCTGGAACAACAGCAGCCTATTAATCGCTCTATTATAATCCGAAAAGTAGCATTTCACAACGTCCATTAACATATCCCCAGGAAGCAAATATGTGGGACTGTGGGGTAACTTGCAAATTTGACTTTTTGACCTCAATGGAGTGAAGACCAAGCTTAGTCTTGTCATTACTAGTTAAGAAACTGAAGTTGTGTAGGTACCATGCATCATGTATTGGCATTCACATATTAGTATTTTTTGAATAATCGAATTAGTGACGCATATTGTTGGTTGCATATATCATAATAGAATAGTACAGAGTAACAGATTAAGATAATTAGCACTTCAATTGTTTTTGCTTTTGTCACAGGTGACATACTAGTTTTTATGCCTGGTCAAGAAGACATTGAAGTCACTTGTGAGGTACTTGCAGAGCGTCTTGGACAACTCGATGAAGCTCCTCCGCTCGCTATTCTGCCAATATATTCCCAGCTTCCTTCAGATTTGCAAGCCAAAATTTTTCAAAAAGCCCCTGATGGAATACGCAAGTGCGTAGTGGCAACTAACATTGCTGAAACTTCTTTAACTGGTAAATACGTTAAATATTGCATACAAAGTCATAAAATACGATGGCATTATGTGTCTTAAATTCTAATTCTATCACAAACTTTATATTGCATTTTATTCATTATTCTTGCAGTTGATGGGATCATGTTTGTCGTGGATTCTGGATACTGCAAACTTAAAGTTTACAATCCTCGAATTGGTATGGATGCTTTGCAGATTTACCCCATAAGTCAAGCTAACGCCAATCAGCGATCTGGTCGTGCTGGACGTACGGGACCGGGTTCGTGTTTTAGGTACGTATGACGTATTGTTTTGTCTCTTCTTAATAATAATAATGAAGTATTAAGCTTAAATTATTTAGATTAACACTTGACTTGACATTTTTATCAGACTATATACGGAGCGTCAGTATAAGGATGAGCTTCTCGTGACAACTGTTCCTGAAATACAGAGAACAAATCTATCAAATGTTGTCCTACTTTTAAAGTCTCTTGGTGTACAAGATCTTCTTCAGTTTCACTTTATGGACCCACCTCCTCAAGTAAGCAAAACATCACAATAAACATTCTTGCATCACGTGCTTTTAATCTAAGCTTATGTAACAAACAACCTCTTTGTGCGTTTTTAGGACAATATGTTGAATTCAATGTACCAGCTGTGGACTCTGGGGGCATTAGATAATACTGGGAGGCTAACAGACTTGGGAAGAGCGATGGTTGAGTTTCCGTTAGATCCTGCGTTATCTAAAATGTTGATAGCGTCAGTTGATATGGGATGTTCGGCCGATATTCTAATTATAGTATCCATGTTATCAGTACCGGCAATTTTCTATCGACCAAAAGGAAGAGAAGAAGATGCTGATGCAGTTCGAGAAAAATTTCAAGTTCCAGAATCTGATCATTTAACATATCTTAATGTTTATAATCAATGGAAAACGAACAAGTGCGTATTCATTAAATTTTTAAGTTGTTTTTAAATGGGGTTCTAACGGCATTTTCTAGCTATTATTATTATTCATGTTTCTAATTTATGCTTACAGTTACTCATCAAGCTGGTGCGACCAGCATTTTATCCACGTAAAGGCTATGCGTAAAGTCCGAGAGGTACGAAGTCAGCTCAAGGACATAATGGATTCACAAAAAATGCAAATAGTATCGTCGGGTACAGACTGGGATATTATTAGAAAATGTATTTGCTCGGCGTACTTTCACCAAGCCGCTCGTTTAAAAGGAATTGGTGAGTATGTTAACTGTAGGACAGGAATGCCATGTCACTTGCATCCCACATCAGCTTTGTTTGGAATGGGCTACACACCGGATTATGTTGTTTATCATGAGCTGATAATGACTCATAAGGTAAGGGTTATTGTTTTGTTTTTTGATCTCCTTCTACTTATGGTACTAGTAGTACTAGATTAATTCATTAGCCTACACACACATACTAAGCTGATGCGCCATATGTAGTTGTTCATAATATAACCTTAAGCAAATCTGATTGTTGTTTTATTCATTCGTTTGTTGAGGAAGAAAATGAGACTTTAGATTACAAATGGTCATTGTTACTTTCTCTGAGTCACATTTATTTTTGTGAACTGGTGGAGGTTTCTTATGGAGTAGATTTTTTGAGTACCTCAGTAAAGCTCATAAGTGATAATTTTGATCATCGTAAAAAAATTAACCTTCCGTTTGATTCTCTATCATTCGTTTTCGTGTACTAAACGAACGCGAGTAGTAACATAAACCACAACCTTCTTCATATAAGCTGGTTTAATTTTGTATTAATTTTTGTTGTGATGAAAAGGAGTTATAGTTTAACTTTTATCATAATACATGACATTTAAAAAGTTGGATCATTCATGTGTATGTAAATACTCTCAAACTGGCATCCATACTAATAAGTGGTATAAAATGCAGCATTGCAATACAAGTAAATATCCTGATCCGACCCCCTAACGTAATTACTTGATTGGTTCTGTTTCGTAGGAGTACATGCAATGTGTCACTGCTGTGGATGGTCATTGGTTGGCAGAGTTGGGTCCAATGTTCTTCTCTGTTAAGGAGACTGGTCGTTCAAGAATGGATAAGAAACGAGAAGCGATTGAGCAACAACGTGATATGGATGCAGAAATGAAGATAGCTGAAGAAGAAATGAAAGCTGAGAAAGAACGTGAACTGCTGATGGAAAAACAGAAGGCTAAAAAGTTTGATATCGTAACACCTGGACGTAATGAACCTAATACTCCAAGAAGAATGCCATCGAGATTTGGGCTGTAGTTATTCCATTTATTGAATGTATGTACCTGTTTGTGTACCGTACCAAACTTTTATTTCATACTATTTAACCCAGTTTTTTGTTTGTTTAAAAATAAATACAGAAAAATTGATGCGGTGTTAGAAACAGAGCTCATAATAAAAAAAATAATGTTATATTTTTACAAACTTGATTATTGTTTCTAATTATGAATACAAATATCTTGTTGAGACATCACATGTAGAAAATCACATGAGATCGGCTGTCGTGGCGTATCTTGTGACACAGTCCCATGTTTGATTTTATTGTTTGAAGTTCATCAACCGCTTTGGGACTTTTAGCAATCGACTCGACAAATAATTAACAAGCATAAAAATTGGTAGTTATATCTATGCAGATGTGCTACTCCTATCCATTATGACGTGCAACATAGGATTGTAAAGTGGCCTGTTCATAAAACCAACATACTATACATATACATGCAAAAACGTAAAAACGCAAAAAAAATTGACTAGCATGTTAGCTAATTCTATCACTAACCAGTACCGCCTTGTGAACATCAATCATCATGAGACTTATTTTGCTGAAGTCTTCATTACGTGTAGACTTATGAACAATAAACTCCTCTTCAAGAACTGTAGCGTTTTGTTTATAGTCTTCGCGAATAATTTTTACAGAGGAAAAATGCATGTAAATTAATGCTAACTGAATTCGTGTGCGTATTTTATGCATGTCTTTCTTATGCAACTTTGGTGATGGATTTAGTGAAATGTTCTACGCTGTGAAGTTCACATTTATCGTCTGATGCCATTGATTACTCATTATTAATACTGGTCTATGTGACATAGTGGATGGATGAGAATGGGAATTAGTTCTCATAATCAAGCTATCATGTCATACAACATAGCATTTGAACAAAGACACTCATTGTTACAATTAGCTTAGGCTTGGGTTTCGTTGGCCTATGACATGGTCAGTATGAATCCAAAGTAATTGTTGTAGTTTTATCAGCATATCATCACATACCAGCACTACAATCTAAAGTTCAATGCAAGGTTGAGTTTACATGAAAATTAAGGTTATTATTCCCTGCATTTTACTCGCTTTAACAATGCTAACAGATTACATCAGATCCTACGAAAATAACTCCAAACAGTTGTGTGGGAACCCAACTCTATACCGCTGTATCTCTTGCCTGCCATCTCCGTTGTGTCTCATTGATGAGTGCACAGCAACGGAGTAAACTTGATGTGTGTTATCTTCATGAAAATATACAGCGAGAAATGATGCGCAGTCAGGAGATACTCTATCTAACTCACGCGTGTGGAGAGGCAGAGGTATGGATGGAAAGCACGAGAATTCAACCCACTAATCAAGGCGAGGTACTTAATTTTTAATTAAGTGCAAGTTGGAGAAGCCAGACAACTTAAATCAGCGTGTGCCATTCATGCATTCACTCATTCATAATATTTGAATTGGAATTGGTATACCTACTACATGTTACTTATGAAAAAATCTGCTTGTCTTTTCTCATCTCGTTCGTCTATGAGCTACTGTCATTTAATCACGATTTCTTGAATTGAACACTAATATAGTTAATCCTACAGAGCCAATTCAAACAATAGTATATCATGCAAATGAATTTAATACTGATGAAAGAGATTAATTACAGATAGTATGGTGAAACGAGATTCTAAATGAATGAATTATCCCTGTTAACCCTTATATGCGAAAGGATAATGAAGAATGATTTTCAGTACATGATTAATATTCACTTTAAGAGGCTTGCATGATTAGTTGAGTGTGGATTCTTTTGTCAAATTAAAAATGTGGAGCTATCAGCAATTGACAACATTTTTTTAATTCTTTGGAAAGAACATGCAACTAATTTGCATATTAACGGGAACATGGATAGAACTAACTAACTAATGTTCGCACTCAGATCAAGATACACATTGCCATTCACTTTTTTAATGAGTTAGGTGAACTTGAATTCATCAGTTCATAATGTCAACTACTTTTATCAGCTCGATAGTAATTTATGGTTTGTTGGGACCACTAAAGTGACAGGTCGGTGTGGAAGGGCAGGGCATAGCGCAATAACTTTGAATGCATTAATACCAAGTGCATGTTTGTTGTATGGTAGGAAGAAGGTTCATCATTATAGCAATCACTAGACTGACGCCGCTGGAACCTTATATAAGTTGTCAAATTACCAAGAAGTTTTGTTTCTTGCAAACTCTACAGTTTACTAAAACTATCCTTTACATCAGGGGAAAGTATTAATCTTTTAAAGCAAGCAGCATCTATCCGTATTTTAGCACTTTCATGGGCCAAAGTCTTGCTCTCAAAATACCCCAATCCAAATAAGTAAAAGTCTCAGCTACTGTCAAATGTTATCTCCGTAAAAATGTCTCACAGTATTTCTTATCAATCAACTTGGAAAATATTGGTCGGATCAAGGGCAAACACAAGTTCAATGATTGCTAGTAAATAAATGTAAATGTTGACATTTATCTATAAAAACAAAACATTGATAGAAAAGTCTAAAAAGCATGTCCCACGCTACGTCTATAGATTGTGTAATCTAAAAAAAATTCAATGGAAAGGTTATTATTGACTAACTGCTTTACTCACTCTTTCATAATATCAGATGAAAAACGTAAAACGTTCTCTCTCGTGAACAAAAGAAGATTTTAATGTTCAATATAGAAAATTTTCATACTGTTGTGGTCATTCTTTAGTGACTACAAATATTCAAAAAGACATGGATGTCGTTATCAGTATCACATAATGCACCATAATCACAATCACTAACTGGTGTGGGTGTGGACGGACCGCGTTGATTAATACGCAAGCTGTGAATTAATGAATCAGATCAGAGCTCGAGCCAACATCACCTATGCATGTTGTTCAAACGTATTCACCGATTAGGCATACCTATATGTAATTTCAGCGTGCTTTGTTAATAACAGTTAAAAACGCACTATGCAAAGAATAGGCATTTGCAATTTGCATGACTAACCTGGTGTATTACGCTTAATGCTTCATTAATACAATAAAATAAAATAATATAGCATATTGTTTTAAAAGGGGGGTACTTATTGCCAGGATTACGTATGAGTAGTACCACATAGAATCGTGTCCACCACGAATAACTCAGAACAGAATAACGCTGTATTATGTGAGTGATGGATTAGTTTTACTAACATGGTTATAATATGCAGCTAGTTATGTTATTTTCAAAAAAATAGATGACTTACTTCAATTTATAACCTGAGGTTTTTATGATATTCATATAGTGTACGTACATGATGATGATGATGCTCCTCAATATCATTGCAATCGTTCACGTCATATAGATCCGCATAATCGCAAAACTACATAATAATAATATGTGCAGGTTGGAGTTAGCAAAGGGCCCATCATAATACCGTTGCATGAATGGTTTAACAAACAAACGTTTCTAACGACTTGGCGAATGGCGAGCTCCACAACGCATTTCAGTAACATAAAGAAAGTCTCATCAAAATCGAGCTTTATAGTTAGAACATCCGCCGTATAAAAGGTGACGTTCCCACTGATGACTGCTTGTAGTCTCACTTTCGATTTCGTAGGCAAGGTGCACGATCATCGTTTTTCTAGCTTAATTTGAATAGATGAACACATCGGTTTGTCAGTAAGCCATCACTGCTACTAAGTGAGCACGCACACCCCAAGTCGGTGCATGAATTAGTGATGTCAATCTTGCATTGTGAGAATCATTTACTAATTGTGAAGAAATTTTAAAACGCCTTAATTGGATTTGTTTCATAAATCGTGCGGACAACTACGTGTGAATGTTGGAGGCAGTCATGTCATCTAGAAACAGTGATTATGTGGAGTTTTCATGAAATTTTTGAAGTTTTCAAGTTTCCACTTTTTTGTACTGCGACTACTACTGTTGCACATTTGGTTAGTTGGTGAAAGGTGGATTTTAATCCGTTTGGGAACGGAGTGATATTGGAGATTGGATTCTTTTGAAGAAGTTTTGTGGTCTCTCATATGAGACAAAATGGGTGTCGGCAGGGGATGGAAGATGTCTTTTAACTCAAGGATTTGGATTTTAGTTGGAATATTCCTTGTACAAGGTAATATATTATGTTTGGAAATAATTAACTAAAAATGCACCCAACTATTTGCAGCATGTATTGAAATTTAAAGTGCCTTATTTTTTACTAGCATATTTTATTTTGCCAATGCAGCAATTAAGTCATAAATATGTAACATTCAATTAATTACCTATTTAAAAATCTTATATGAACATGCAACAGGCAGGAGTTTATCACAAGATAAATAAACAGATCACCGTGTTTATAGTCTTTATCAAAGCTTACACTAGCTATGCATACCAGGACACACCAAAACAGAGAAATTACAAGTTTAACTAAACATAAATCTATAAATAAATTTTTACTCTAGTAAGGTAGTTTGGAGGCTTTATGCATGAACTTACACTTTTAAAGTATGATTTTGCACCAAAGTTCCTGATAACCTTTTTTCCATTACCGTCCCATTAAAGTCAAAAAGTTTCCACTTACGACAACTGCGTCGCCAGTCCAAGGTTAGCAGATATCAACTAAAAATTCATGTGAATCTCATGTCATGATTAATGAGTTGACTTTTTCTTGAAACCATGTTCATGTGATTAGCTGCTCATAGTCTCAACTCCTACTCAGATAAGTGTTTTTTATTTGCTGAAATGCTCATGTGTATATTAAATTAAACTGTCGCTTATGGCTCTAAAAGGAGCATGAAAGTGACCTCCACTGCGGCAAGCAAATGGTTTGACTTTTGTATAATCAGCTAAGCTGATAAGAGTTGGAGGAGGACCTCATTATTTATCAAAATTAACTAACACTACTCATTCAACCATGAGATTCATTTTAAATAGTTTTAAATGTTTTTAAATAGTTGAAGGAAGGTGATATAGTGCTAGAAGTTGCTTCATTTTATAGTGGGCCTATGTAACATTTTTAGCCTCAAACTATTTATCTAAAACTCATGTGTCATGTGTCACGACGCATTGGTAAGACCATGACCAAAAAATAGCCCTCTATATGATGTAGAAGATAAGACTCAGGGTACATTTTAAATAACTGTTTAATTTTGGCTGACAACTCTTTTCATTAATTTCGGACTTTTGGCCATGATTGTTTATTGCATCCCTACAGAAGGACCCTAAAGTACTTAAAGAAAGCGAACCGTTGTTACAACTCTGTTCTCTTTCATGTAGTGGACATACTTTGAAAGTCACTAAAACTGAAATTTCAATGCCGTAATTTTCAGCAACTCTTTCAGTAAATCTGTAACTGATTTAGTTTTACAAGGATTCATAATGATTATAAAAGTCACCTTCCCTTGAGTAGCAAACACGGATCACAGAGCCATAAATGCTTCAGGCAACTAACTTGACAACTTTTAGTCAGCGTGTCAAGGGTCATAGAACTTTTGTGCTCCAACGAAAAATACAAATTAATTTCAAATTATATGCAAAACTCTATTGTTCGATGACCATTGTTTCAATGTTTAGATTGAACTTCTAGCTAATCATTCATTCATAACTTGCTTTGTTATATGAAGGATTTTAGTCATCAAGGGTTCGTGGATATAAGAGCTCGCAAAGTGTATTAATTGGATTACGTACTTATTATTAAAAATGCGTCACATTCTTTACATGTGCAAGAAAACATCAACAACGTGTTGCATAAAATTATATCAGAAAGGAATTAATGTAAAAGGAAGGATAAACTTTGTTACAAAGCAAATTACACATTGTCATTTGCCATGTGCATCTGATATATATGGGATTCCCATTTTAGCTTCTTCCCTGTGTGATAAACTGAAGTTATCGCTTCATCTATGTGTATCAGGGTTGTCCTCGCGTTCTTTGTTTCCGGCTATATTCCTATTTTAGTTTCGCATTATTTAAAACACATTCTACAGACTTTGCTCATATCAAACTTGTTACACATTTGTTTATTGTACGATTTCAAATGGATAAAAGTGACATTTTGTACTCGACAATAAATGAATACATATAAACTCAAGATACAAGACTGATCAAAGTCTCAGTACACGAGTAAACCTAGTTTTAATCAAACTGGGTTATTTTTTATGGATTGTTCTTTATTGGCGACTTCGTCATTTCATCTTTTAACTGCATTGACATGCAATTTTTCTCAGTATGTGGCTGCATACAATTTATTGCCGTTTTTGATTTGTTAAGCATTTTCATGGTACAGCAAAAGTGCAAGGAAAGTAACGTTTATCTGGGATGAAAGTATGTCTGTTAGGTTAGTCATAGATCGTCGTAATAAAAATATACGTCAACGGAGCAATATGAGAGCGTCGTGTCTACCGATTGTCTAAGTTGATTCAATAAAAGTCAAGCGGAAACGAATATCCGAAACTAATCTCGTTGCCCATCTCATCTTTGCAGTTTTGCATTTTAAAGAAATTCTTCGAGGAATAAATGCATTATAAAAAATAAACATGCGTTTACTGAAAGTAAAACGGCTACATTGAAAATAGCAATAATAATAGCAAACTGTTCTTATTGCATTTTGTTTTTAAAACAAGTTGCAGCTAGTCATGTTATGAATGAGACATGTACTGCACAATATCTTTTTCCCAGCCATGAGTTGACCTTTCAGCCTATCAGGTCATCAGAACGAGTAAACGAGCCTCTTTCATATACTGGCATTTGACTTGGCTGAATTTTCTTGCAAAGATCAAACAACGAATGCGTACACTTCAATGGGTCGACATTTGACGCAATGAAACTACAAAGATAATAAATTTTCCGTATCTCTTTCAGTACTTGTAGTCCTTGCTTAACCGAAGTTTACATGCGGTAATCAGTGTTTTAAGGGGCTATATCGTAATTGGATTTGTGAACACGAAGGTGACGTCCACGTGTACAAACATTTCCAATAGAACCAACTGCAGTAGCACGCATTATACTAAATCCTGTTATGCTGGTTTTTATTGCGTAGTAGTCTTTAACTTTTTTAGTGAAACATTTAATAATCTTTCATCATTTCAATGTTTACGCTGTCCATCAAAGTCAATTACTGAAATGCATGTTTACCATCATTCTCAAGTGAAAGAACTTTAACCAGGGTTGCTATTTTTAAGTGAAATATATATTTTCATGTAGTTTCATATGTATTTACTTCGTGTTATATTTAATATTTGTTTTCTACCAACTGACTGATGATTTTGGAGTATTTGAAATATCAATCGTCGTTATAAATTAATTGACGATAAATTAACAACAGTCTAAATGGTAAAAGTTAAGCTAACCAGTGTTAAATAATTAGTGAGGCTGGTAACTTATGAGCATGACTATTTTTCTACTATTTTTATGCTTGCAAGATGTTACATCTCACAAGCCCAAATGAACCATTTTTCACCCTACCGTCTCTTTTTTGATACCCGTGACGGTCTTGCAAAATGCACTAAATGCCGTCATTTTCCTGATTTTCCGTAGTTTACAAAATTTCTTTTGTCAATAATGGTTACTTTAAGGTACTTACACACCGTTTTGTGCCGTGTCCTCCTCTTCATTGGCTACTGCCTTTTCTTTGGCGTTCTATTTTCTTCGCAAGCATATAATTGACCAAAGAGGCAGGCATTAAATGCGTAAAGCGTTGGAAATTGATGATTACATAACCGGATACATTTACGACAAAAAAAACTTTTGACATGCAAGATGTTTTGTACGAAATGTTCCCCAAATGCATTCCTCTACACATTCTTTATTGTTGTACAATAATATGGCACATTATGGTGGATCTAACACAACGGTAAAAATTGTGCAAAACCAGCTTTTTTAATAATAAGTTTTTTATTTGCTATAAAATTGTCATCAATTTCTGTGCAATCAATACAAAAGTCACAGTGACCTCCTCAACATAATTAAATTAAATTTTATGGCATTCATTACAATGCAAACTATGCGCTAAAAGTATGCCTGAACGGTTATTTACTGATGACATGCAAACCTAAGTGTTTACATATTTTTTGAACAATGAATTTATTTATTTTAAATAAGACTTTATTCTACATTTTAGTTCACGTCTTTCACAATACGGACAATTCTTAGTTTTTCGATAGCTTGTTATAAGCCACTGCTGAACATTTAATGGAAGTTGATACAGGATTTTGTATTGAGGTTAAAAATAATGCTGCAAAATTTGGCAATGTCTTTTATAAATGAAGTGTTGATTGATACTGTTACAAAAGAATTTTGCTTATCTGAACTTGACATGCTTTCATGATTTTTAACAGGAGTGTTAGGTGAATTGACCAATGCAACAGAGCCAGATGCAGCCGAGTCGGAATCAGACGTGGAGGTGGTATCTCTAGTGAAAAAAGACAAACGTCAGGCACAACGTGGATACACTGACGTTCCGCTAGATCAAGGACCATTTGATGAGCTTATTGCCTCGTCCCCTTCCCCAATAGCTTTCGAAAATGATTTACCAACTTTTGTAGACACCTTGGGAGAGCTGGCTGATGCTACACCTCCTAACTACAATTCGAATAAATTCCCAAACTATGAATCTGCGAGTGATCAAGGGAAGGGGAACGTGGAAGGGAAAGCTCAATCGGAAAGTGAAAGAACCAGGGAGTCATCAAGCACAGCTCCAGGTCCATCGGCATCTCCATCAAGTCATCAGAGTGTTGTTATTGCAAGTAACAACCTTGGACCTTTGATTAATGTTTCGCGACCACCTAGCTTCTTTAATCAGAAACAAATTGCAGAGGCTTTAAATAATGGTGTGCCATTCGGACCAGTGATCACTGGCACCAGTGGTCTTAGTGGACCCGGCATTACTCCAACTGGACCACTGACGGACAGCATAGCTTTACCTGATTCTACAGCAGCACAAGCAATAAGTAAGTTTCTGTATTTATATTTTTATTCCTATCCCATATCAAAAGCATCTTTCCTTCACCCACAAGTAAAAAAATGTCATGCTATAAAGGAATTTCAAACATATTTTGTTCAACGCATCCCCTGCAAAGATAAATGACGCATTTATGTAGTTCCCTTGGGCCGGAATAAAAGGAAAAGGAAAACTATGATCTTTTGTGTAGATAAAACTGCAAATTTTATCATAATTTTTTAACATAGTTTTGTTCTGCACACCTTTAAGTGTAGCGTAGGTGTTGGGTTTAAAACGGCACGACCCTTAATATTTTCTGTGTATATAGATGTTTGTGACTTGTGTATGGAAGGCGACTTAATATGACCATATAATGTCTTCACAAATCGACTGACGTGTACTAAAAGAAAGGGAATTTAATGTTAATGTATGAGAAAACTTGCGAAGGAAACCCTCATATTATGATTATCTGTTGCAATTTTATTGGCATGGTTGGTCGTAATTTATTGCTTGAAACAAACGCATGTTGCGAAATCGCACAAATAATAAGTCTGTAACTGTTGAATCGTCAACAATGACAAGAAGAAGAATATGAATATGACGCATAATAATATATAGATCAACCAAGGCTTTAGTTTGGTTTCTTGATGTGCAAAACTTGAGCAAGTAAAGGCTGTGAACAGTGAAGACAACGTTACTAAACGTATTTATTGAACGGGCCAATAAGTCTTAAACATTTAGCACGGTGCGATGGTTGTAGCATGCTAAATATACCACATATTACCACAAAATCTCCGGTAACAGTTAAATGAAACTAAAAGTATGACTAACTGCGTTACAACATTCACGAGATATTCTAAAGGAGTAAATTATAACACAAACTCATATTTGCACCAATGCACTCTAAACAAGGGACCAACTACTCCTTGCTGACTCAGTTATTATGAGTTAAAGGTGTATGCAAAAAAAGACTACAATAGGTATTCTTAGTCCGTCAATACAATTATTGTTGACAAGTGCACTCTTAACAACATTTCGATTAAGCATGGGAAAATGTAACGATTATTCGCCTTCATCGTCAGAGCAAAGGAACTTTAGGAAAGAAAGGAATTATACCGGACGGATGAGTGTTCTTATCCACACTAATCATCGTATGCTAATATGCCTCTTATTATCAACGGTTTTATCACATACACACGTATATAGCACATAGTCAGAGGTAGAATCGAAACGTGCCTAATTTGTTAAACCCCTTACATACACTTAAGCAGATGCACCAACTTGTTACATATTACTTTATTTCATATAGAAGGATTATGTGCGGAACAGCAACAATTATGCTCATTCTATCTTCTCTTTATAATACAATATGATACATAGCACAATTAATTATTAGTTCCTCTCACGGATTATGCAATGATGCACTTTGTCATACGGAAGTTAAAAACAAGACAATACATATATGCAGCGTATCCTTGCCTATTATTTTCAGTCCGGAAGGAAACGACTTCAATTTTTTTTGAAAAAATTAGCATACCATGTTGAATGTGGTTTACTTACAGTTTACATTTCCTAATTTTCAATCCACTCATAATGGGTATTATTGACTTGAATGGGTTTATTATGCATTAATGTATGTTTTACCACCTTAACGTGATGCAAATGAGCAAATGAGATATAGCATTTACCTGATTTGATTATATAATATTAATGCATTTTGTTCAACCAGATATTGAACGAAGACAAGCTATCGATATCCAGGGAAATGTCAACGAGCCTCCACCATTCAACGGAAAAGCCATCCCTGGTGAAGCCGGTATTGACTATCCAATATATGGGGAAATTCCGAGAACACAATTTTCCTGTAAAGATCACCAATGGCCAGGCTACTACGCAGACACGCAAGCACGGTGTCAGGTAAAAACTTCCTCTCCTCTCTTTTTTCTACTTTAATCAACTTTTCCGTCAACATACCGTCATACCATTATGTATGAGTATAGTATATACTAATCGATTTCTTGCCTTATCATTAGCGACTTTGTTTGCTTTGCACTGCTGCATCGTTTCTTTAGGTTAAGTTATTAAAATGTAATCTTCCCCACACAATACTTCCCAACAACAACTACTACTTCCTTCCTCAAACTGAGGTAGCTGTTGGAGGTGATGATGATGACGGTGATGTCACACTATTTTAGCTCTCTACCTCGCATTTGTACTTGCAAGTTGTCACGTATCGTGTGACTCCTATGCCATGACCCTAATATGTCACGGCTAATTTATGGTTTTATTTATTCCAAACGCGTCTTATCTCTCAGTCAGTATGCACACTCTTTCCGATGAGTTTTTGTCGTATCATGTATGGCGTGTTGTGTTCACAGAATGATGCGATGAACTAATTGACTCTGAATGATATTGATAAGAAGGGGAGTCTAAGAATAATATCAGGACTTCCTTGATTTTGATAAGTTTATGCGGCTACTTCCCTGCAGCATCAACACAATGCAAAATACACATTCCTCAAAATTTTAAGTTCCGAGATAGATACCAATTAACATAAATAGCAAATGCGCGCTCACATTTTTATACAATTTATAATATGGAAAATGTAATAGAAAAACTATACAGCTTTGCATGTTAATTACAAAAAATGCATTATCACTTTTAATTGCGCAAGTATTTATGTTAATTTATGTGCATACAGAGAGCAGGGATTGATTTAACTTTTTAATGAATGGAATTTCTTTCAGGCATCTAAAACACTTTATCCACCACATCAATATCATCAAATAATCTTACATCATTAACAACCAATCCAATTAAAAGTTATTCGATCAAAATTTTCTGAACTGAATGAACGAGTTGAGTGGAATTTTGCTTCACATTCCAATTCAATCGATTGCAACTTGAGAAATAATGATGATGGTACATTATACATATTTGGCATTATTTGCTCATCGAAGACTACTGTAGTATATATTGGTACATTTTATAATAATGCAATACTTGTTTAAAAGCTACTATTAGCTTGTCTTTCGTTTTCTGAAACCTTAGGGGGAAAAAGGTTATTTGCTTATTAAATGCGTGTAAATACGCCGTGGGTTCCCATCAGACATGGCACATTTTCGTTTAAAGAAT
Source organism: Orchesella cincta (assembly GCA_001718145.1). NCBI lineage: Eukaryota > Metazoa > Arthropoda > Collembola > Entomobryomorpha > Orchesellidae > Orchesella > Orchesella cincta. Next base: position 58,365 of record LJIJ01000279.1, on the reverse strand, counting down.
GAAATACCTTGCCCATCTAAAAAAGTATTCTCATGACCATGATTAATCCCCATAATTTAGCTTAAAGTTACGTTCTCCCAGAAGCATGCATTGGGAGAAGGTAATTTCAATAATCACTTGATTAAAACTTGTTAACAACCTCTTCTACTCTATTTGAACCCATTAACTAACCTTTCGTTGTGGATTGTCTCAGCGAGGGGTAAATTCTGGTTGAAATGCCACCACCCTAACTATATGCAATGTTTACAAATGTAAATGTAATATATATATCATCACATCACACCATGTTTATTCCATAACATTTTGTACCATCCATCCGGTGCACCAAAGAACGTTTTGCAGATGCGTTTCAACTTTTTTTAAAAGTTTCTCCATACCATTGCATGATACACTGATGGGCGTCTCACAACTTGCAAAGAATGAACGCAATCACATCAACGCATCGTAACTGTAACATGTACGTAACATAACTGCCAAAGTGTATGTTTATATTTTAGGTATGGCACATGCATGAATTATTTGAAATACTTCAGAGCTAAACTGGGTGCATCACCACATACTCGTAAGATTCGTGCAGTCTCAGCATTAAGTCAAATTAAAAATATTAAACCATAAAAATTGGAATTATGGGAACACTTGGGACAATACCTACACGATAAATGGTTGTGTTAGGTGCAGAGAAGAAAAAGAAAAATGCTTTCTTGCGAATTTATGCAAAGGTGTAGTAAATGCATGCATTTGTATCAGTTGCCAGCGTTTATGCACACGTAACTAAATATTGATCATCAATATCAACATCGCAAGCACAATACGGGTTTGCTTTTGCATGCCAAAAGTCCATATTAAAAAATCAAGCTGGCTTTATCGTCACATGAAAAAATCCCTATGAAATTACTCGACATTTTTATTACACGCTTTATTTTTAAAATCAGAGTTACAATTAAGTACAGCTTCTTGAATGCTGTGACTTGGGGGGAAGCTTATATGGCTGACTGACAGGTACATCACCATCATTTCAGAACCCTTTGGATAGTTTGTCCTATTGTAATATATCATAACGTAATACTTTGACACAATTTCCCACGGAGGCAGTGAAGCACCATATACTTTAGCAGATTATTATTATATCAGTTGTGAAACTGAAAAAAAGTACCTTCGACATATTCCCTACCACAAGCCATGCAGTATTTATTTCGTTTCGTTCAATAATTTATAATACACCCTTATCTCCTCCGTCGTCTTTTAAATGAAGGGTCTCTTTGATGGGGGTGGTTGTCTGTGACTGAGGCTACAACTATTTTTCTTTTGTTTCATTTATTTATTTATACCCATATTATTGTTCCACATTTGCCACTTAATTACTACTGCTGCTTGATCTATAGAGCGTACGTGTGCTGTATGGTCTGCTTATCGCTTATCTCACTGTAGCGTCGTCCCTCGGCTATGCGTTAGATAATACTTTACAAGGCAACTGAATTACAATTATCTTTTCTTATAAGTACGTACGTACTCTTCAAAGATATGATTATGATCAGACACCAATGACTAATACTTAATACTGAAAATGCTCACATTATGATAATTCCAGGTGTTCTGGATATGTCAGAAGCATCGTATGGATGGGTTCCTCTGCCCTAATGGAACTCTATTCAATCAACAAGTGTTTGTATGCGACTGGTGGTTCAACGTTGACTGTGGAGCAGCACCAGAGTTTTACTCAAGAAATCAGTTTGTGTATGCTGGCCCTGGTATTGGAATTGATGGACAACCTGTTCGCGGGCTATCCTTGCCTATTGCAGCCACAAATAGAGTTTCCAAAGTGCTACCACCTTTGCCTCCCCTAACCTTTAATAATAATGCGCTGCTTAAAGCACCTTCCCAGGGGTCTCAAGTCCAAAGTAGCAACCAAGTAGCCCGAGTTACAACTGTCACAGCTCGCCCCACAGATTTCCAGAGCAGAGCTGATTCCATTAATAACTACCTGAAATCTTCCCAAACCACAGGGGGAAGCGGCAGTAGTTATCAAAGCCAGCTTGTTAGTCGCTTGCAAAGTAATCCGAATAAGCTTCATGACTTTATCAAGTCGTCAACTTTAGCCCCAGCTAAAGAGTATGATAGAAGGATACCGTCAGCATCATCACAAATTTCGCAGTCTCAAGTTACCAGTGGAACCTCAAGGCCGACCACTGCCAACTACCAAGCACAACATGTGGAGACAGTGTCCATTGTCACAACACCTTATCCATCTACAAGGTCTACATCGGCAAAACCTCCTCCTCCACCGATACCTAAGCATAATGTAACACCAAAACCAATCAAGGGACCCAGCCCATCACCGTTTGGCAATGTTATTAAACTCGGCACGACTGTAACGATAAGCACTACCCATAGGCCAGATTTCAGCACAAAGCAGTCGCTGTTCAAAGGAATTATATCATCAACTGTGAAACCATCCAAACATAGTGCTTTGAAATTTAGTAGCTCGAATCTAGTGACAGGTCGACCTGATCACGGTTCTCCACCAACCAAGTATGTGAGTCGACCATCCGCTGCACCACAATTTCCACCAAGACCAGTCTCCACTGAAGATCCAAATAATACAGTTAGGCCCCCAGATTATAGCCCTCAAAGAGCACCAGATCCAAGTCCATCGAGCTTTTCAGCTCCAGGCTACTTGCCATCTAGTAGACCCAACAATTATCTTGATAATGGACAGTTTGGCAGAGAAAGCAAGCATCAATACTTTGTCTCCTCCACTGCCAGACCATTATCTGAAGGAGCTCATGGAATGCGAAGCAACCAGTTCTCTAACGTTCATGGACAACGAGAAAACATATACGCCTCCACTAGCAGAAAAGATACCTTCATTGAATTCCCTTATAGTCCTTCCCAACAAAAGAACAAACAGAGACTGGCAGAATTGGCAACTCGAAAGGATATTGGTAGCTCAAAGAATGTGGTAACAGCAATACCTCATTTCTATGGACAAAGAAGCAACGTCTTCTCAGGAGGATCTGATAGCTTCAGCTTTATTAGCAACAACAATAAACGAGTAATTATAGACCATACAAATTACTCACAGAGACAAGGACCATTTGTTAAGACTTCACAACAGCGCGGTCAAGCGCACCATGAGAACCAGTACCAGCGACCTAATGAACCTCAGCTTGTGAATGTCCCTGTTCCACCGCAGCATTTGCAACATTCTACGCCTCAACCATCTCAACAACAGCACTTCTCTAACGTTGCCCCAACTCGCGCAACCCATGGGTTGCTGCCACCACAGCAGCAGTACACGATTCAACCTCAGTTGCAGCAGGTATCAAGTAAGCCAGAACCGAGGTTCATTGTATCACCTTCACCAACTCCACAACAATTTCAATCTTCAACTGCTCAATACCACCAGTTAGCGTTGCCACATCCATCGCCAACTGCACATTTATCATCGCAGTCCCACTATCCTCAACACAATCATCAGCAACGTCCAGTATTGAGTTCAAGCGATGCTGTCACTCCAAGAGATGGCTTTACACCATTAAATGCTGGAAGTTTCATCTCAATTCAAACCACTGCTCCACCCTTCTCACAACAGATTTTGCAGCACAACTCATTGCAACCTCAAAATCCTTATGATGAAAGTAGACATGGAGTAGTAACTTATTCTTCCACTGGACCACCACCAACACCACAGCAAGTTATATTCTCAAGTCCTCCAACCAACAATAACAACTTGGGACCATTCGTATCATCAACTGCAGCTCCAAGACATTTCGAATACAATAACCCAACACATCAACCATCTCATCATCAAAACACCTTTTACTCTTCAACAGCCCAGCCACAACTAGTTTCTTCTACAGCGAGCCCATTCATTGATAATCGTGGGACACCTACACCAAAACACGGGCTAGCCTCACCAACACCATACTCGACACCAAACAACTTTGTAGCAGCACCAACTCAAAGTCCATTTTACACAACGAGCCCTGGACACCGTCAAAATCCTTACCTTCCACACAATCATGGAAAGCAGAAATCTAAGCAGCAACAGCGACCAGCGTCTCTCAGCGCTGCTAGCCCAGCCACATTTCCACAAGGTGGAATCACCACAACTATAAAATACCCCGAAGGCACTGGTAAACTTCGGTTGGACTTTAGTGGAGGAAACACCAACAACCGGAGAAATATTGTTGATTTTACATACTCTGCATCTCCTTCAAGCACACCTTCCACCTTTGTCTCCAGCAGTACTACACCCTACCCAGCGTCTGCTGACAGATTTACCCAAGCTGTGAGTAGCACCACAATTAAACCTCAAACGCACTCTTTCCAATCTCCATCCTCTTCTTCAGGCAGAGGGTCAGGGGGACGATATGCAGGTGCAGTCACCAACAAATCTAATCAGAGCACCAGTTCCATTTACGTAGATACCGCAGCAACTGCTGAATCAGTATCTACACCGGTAACGGTGCCTTCGCCGTCTGCCACCACCCCTTCCTCAGTATCTCCCTTACCCCCAGTCTCCACCTCAAATTATGGACTGAGATTGTCAGCCACTGCAAAAAAGAGAATGACAGGGGCATGGCAAAGCTATTTTAGCTCGAAAAGTGAGTGATTAGGCAGCATATTTTAAGTAATTAGCCAATTATTTAATTTTTATCACAGTTTACAGGGTGAATGTGGAGATTATGAAAATCGATCGAGCGTGTTAACCTATCTTGTAAATATTCAAAATGCATTACACTCGCAGGTGTATAATGATTTGTACTGTTTTTGAAAAAGCAATTATTAATATTAGTCCAACCGGCTCATGTTGTTCAATGTAGAAAAGTTACAGCTTCGTAATAAATATTTTCAAAAGTGCATGCTACTCATATCTACATTCCCATTGAAGATGTTGAACGAAGGTGGCGTTGTGGCGCAGGTGGCAAGGAGACTACTGGGTGGTGTCTTGGGGTGGTAAGGACTAGCAAGCGATAGGGGTCAACAATGTGGCTGCTTTTGGAATGAATTTGACTGACAATAAAAATCATAATTTTTTCTGTACAAATTGAGTCTGCCTATTTTACTATGTATAATCTATTTTTATACCATATTTTTACTTTTGTCATTTGTTTAGTATACTTTTAACTTTTGTAGCTTTTGTATTCTTCACTACTGTATACTGTCTTTTAAAGTAATTTTAGCATGAATGTTCATGAAACATATTTTTGTATAATATTGTGAATTGTTGTGAGTATGTACTTACTTGGAATCTTCGAGCAAATTCGAACTTGAATTACAAAAGATTGTATGTTGGATTATATTTGGATGCGATGTATTTTAGTTAAGCCGAGTTATTTTTACGACTAGGACAAGTAATGATGTAACTTAATGCAATTAAATTTTAGTTGTATTTTTAGGTTCTAGTTTTAAACCTATCACTAAATACGTATTGTACAGTGTATCCGATTGGACTCCATTCTGTAGTGGTGCAATGACTTTGTTTGATGCAAACCCCAGTGCAGAAATGAAAGGGGCTGGGGCAGTTTGAAAATGGTTAAGTGGTTGGGAAAGGAGAAGTTTATGTTTTATGATAATAACTCATTCGATGGAACATGATGGAACTAATTGTGGATTTCGAGATTGTGGAGAACTCTGACATTTTTAACATTCCAATTATCAATGATAACCGTATGCCACTCTAATAACTGAAAACCATTATTTATGGTTCCAGTTTCAATCAATGTATGGCCTCTTCATTGATTTATAAAATACATTTGTATGTTGTAATCAACCATTGTCAAAAATGTAAACGAAAATGTGTTAATAAAGCTGCAAAATGCTAAAGAAAGAATCATGAAAACAACACGAAAAGAAATGTTGAATTGGTTGCCATTAAAAAGCATTTATCGTCAATTCATGCTGTTTGCTTAAAACTGCTCCGAAACGAAACGTCACCTTCAACCAACTTAAGGTCACCAAAATACAAATCAAATTTGGTCTATAAGTTTCTATAATGCAAATATGCTCCTTATCGTCCTTTTTACTATGTACACTATTTTGTAGTATTCCCTTGCATAAAAAGACCACAAAAACGTTTTTCTTTCCAAGAGTGTCGTTCGAAAAGTAACAGACAGATCCGCTCAAGTTCAACCAACCAACTTATTCCAATCGAAGCTTTTTTATGAAAATTTAACAAACATGAAAATAATCTTCTGCGATTTTTACGGAAAATGAGCTTGTCCATCCATTCAACTTCAACAGATTTATTTATTATTTTGCAGTAAGTTCAAAACACCAATATTCTCAACCAAGCGTAGGGAACAAAGAATTTTTACATGAAAAGGGGGCATTTAGCTTTGGTCTTGTCTTGTCGTTCCGTGAACATACTTGTTTTATGTGAGTTGGGGAAACTGAAGACTGAATCATCTGTTCAACAAGAGGTATTTTTTTAGCGCTGGCTGCTTTCTGTCAAATCTACTGTTTTGTGAATTTGTACTCAAAACACTAAAAGGAAAGTTATATTTATGTTGCAGAAAATGCATTGAAAGTGTTATGGTTGTTAATTTTATATTTAAATAGTGATATTTCGTCAATAGTTTTCCTTCAAAAGTGGCGACCGTGACCGGACCGGATCAGTGGGACTCAGTTATAATACGGACTTTACCTGGATGAATGACTGGAAAATAAAAATTGTAACGATGCCATGAGACGAAACAACAAAATGAACTGACTAATTTTGATTTTGATTAGCTACGATAAAGGTTGACATTGTTCATTCATCATTGGTTGGAGGTAGAGTTGGCGTCGTATGTACGGGATTTTAATGATAACTGACGTGGCTAGGGGCTTTCTGATTTGGTCATTGGTTGTGTAATATGACTACCCATTGTCTTTAATTGCTCCCAGCTTGTTCGTTACACAACGGTCAACATGTTGTCAAGAAAGAAGAAACCAGTTGTAGCGATTGAAAAACTGACAGATGGTAATGATCAAAATAGTATTGGAAATTTGCTCTTTGAAGACTGCTTCCAAATTCCATAATTAGTTGGATATGATATGACTTTTTGTTCTCCTTTTAGGTCAAACGAAGTCAGTTAAGGTTGCTGCTATTGTTAAACCAATGATTTCGATGTACGTGAGAAATATTATGTATAGTATGGATTTTTTGTGTTGGAAAGTTAAAATGGGAATTGGGATATACATTTACTTACTTTCTGAACTTAGTGCCCCTTTGGTCCAAACGTCGTCGTCACAACCTAATACATCCGGATTTTTCAGAAATGTTTCTACTCCACCTGCTTCCTCTCCGCTCACCAACGCTGTATCTTCTGTCACTTCACAAAAAGTAGCCAACTTCAACATTGGCTTTGAATTTGATGATGATGACGACGAAGATTTTGTACAGTCCCCTCCTGCTACGTCTACTACGCCCCATTCATTTTTTTCTAAGCCTTCAGATGAATCAACCTCTTCGGCTAGACATGATAAGAGTTCCGTCTCCTCACTGAAGTTGGATGATTCCTGGAAGCGTACGTCTGCTAATGCAACAATCGATTTGATTGGAGAGTCTTCAATTGAGTTGGATTCGTCTAGAGTTTCGAAACGAAAGAGTTCGGAGGATGACGACACCAATAGTAATGACAATGATGAGGTTAAACCTCCCAGTAAAAAGAGAATTACGAGGAAGCAAATCGTATGGTCTGACTCAGAATCCGAAGATGACAACACTGAGAATGTCCAAGACTCGGCTACTTCCGAAAGCAAAAATGATGAAAAAGAAGGCAAGGCTTACATGATTTGCAGTTTTTAAAAGTCATACTTTTGTACAATTGATATTTAATGAATAATAAAATAAATAATTTACTTTTCAACTTTGTTTTGCGTAGACTCGGATGCTGACAATGAAAATGAAGATATTGAGGATTCCGAGGGTGGAGTAGTGTACGAGTCTGACTGTGACTTATTCCAAGACGCTGAAGATGATGGAGTTGCAAATAGTGGCCTTAATACAGATTCACAGGAAACATGGCCAATACTAGGAATTCCTGAAAAGTCTGCGTTTGGATCTGGTTCTGAAGTTAGTTTAAACGACTCATGGATTGATGATGCAATGTCTGGTCTTCAGCGAGATGTAATTTTTTAGTGATTTGAATTCATTTTTCTTTTTGCACAAAAAAATGAAAGACTAAATTCATAATATTCAATATGTTTATTTTTCTCAGGGTAACATTGACTTCATTGGCGCTTCCGTAATAACAAATTCAGTACAAATGTTCCAGCAGTGTAGGAGTAAGTCCGTACTATGTGAAGCCTTAGGAATTTCACATGATAGGTTGTCTACTTTAGTTGAATTGTGGAATATAGTATCCTCATCATTAAGCGCTGGTTCAATAGGTCGTAAAAGCGAGCCCAAATCTTTTTCGTGCACTGCTAATGTTGATACGAACAAGACAGGAGGAATCGACAGTGTGAGTGTAAGATTACAAGTGAATAGCCCACTTTCCAAACCGGAAGCAGAACAGCGGCAGATTTTTCGAAAGCACAACTCCAGTTACCAAGAATCAAGTGAAGTAATTGACTTGGGAAGTCCATCTCCAGTTCGGCAGAAGGTCGATCAAAGGAACTACTACCGTTCACCTATGAAAAATGAAGCAGTAGAAAAATATGATTTTTTCGGAAGAAATAGTAGTCCAATTTACAATGAAGACAACTATGATTCTTATGAGGAGCCAGAGTCAGAGAGTAACTTTGATTCCAGTTCCGCAATGTATTCTTCAGTTTATGCTTCACCTCAAAAAAGAGAATCTCCTGTTTCAAAAAAGCCATCGCCACTTAGACTCGGAAGCGTTTCACCTGGAGGAAACGTAGATCCGAACAAGTTAGGAGTTGGAAAATTTGTTGGAAAAGTAACCAACCATGGAATCACCGGAGAATTTGATGGATTTAACTATCCACACTCCAAGATGATGCTAAGCGTAAGATTACTGTTAAATGGACTATTAAATTATAACTATTAAATATTATCATTCCTTTAATCTCAGCGACTTTTGTGTGTTGGTTTTTATGCAGGTCTTAAAAAATAAGTTTGGTTTAAAAAAGTTCAGACCAATCCAACTGCAAGCTATTAATGCAGCTTTATTAGGTCACGACTGCTTTGTAATGATGCCAACAGGTACGATGCCGAATTTTAATACTAAATATAATACTAGTACTTATAAGTACTATATAAGAAGCTGGTTCTTTTACATCTATTTGTTTCCAACTGATTATTATAATCGTTCTGTTACAGGGGGTGGGAAATCTTTATGTTACCAATTGACTGCTGTGATTTCACCGGGAGTGACTATTGTTATATCTCCTCTTAAATCCTTAATCTTGGACCAAGTTCAGAAACTTTCATCGTTAGATGTGAGATAGTGAAAAATCATTACTATATATGAATCGGAGAGGATGCTATAATTTTTAAACTAGTAACAAAAAAATCTAAATTAGATCGCTGCTGCCCATCTATCCGGAGACATTAGCATGGCTGAGCAGCACAACGTTTATAACCAGCTTGAAGGATTCAGCCCAAGTAAGCATTTTCTCACTGGAACAATGTTAAGTATCTATAGATGGTCATGTTTAGTTACAACTTTGATGGAACTAATAATTAATTTTTATGTGTTTTTAGAGTTAAAACTTCTTTATGTGACCCCAGAAAAGATAGCAGCATCAGGAAGGCTAGAAGATGTATTTAAAGCTCTTTATCAAAGAAACATGCTCGCTCGTTTTGTTATTGATGAAGCTCATTGTGTTTCTCAATGGGGCCATGACTTTAGGTATTGATGATTGTTTTGTTTTAGCTTGCACTTAATGTTTAATAAATTTTATTATTTATCTAATGATTTGTTTGTATCCTCCTATTGAAACACCAGACCGGATTATACACGACTTGGAGCGCTTAGAAAAAAGTATCCCAACGTCAAAATAATGGCACTAACAGCCACCGCCACACCCGTTGTTCGTGCCGACATATTAAAACATTTAGGAATGCAAAACTCCAAGTGGTTTCTATGCTCCTTTAACCGTCCCAATCTGAAGTACGAAGTCCGACCCAAAAAGGGAAAAGTGTCTAGCTACCAAGATTTGATCGAACTACTACAAAGTAGAGATTTGCGTGGGCTGTCGGGAATTGTTTATTGCTTTTCACGACGCGATTGTGATCAAACTGCTGATCAACTGACGCAAGCTGGACTGTCAGTATGTTCTTTTACCTATTACATCATGTTAAACAAAGGTCGTGCTCAGAAATACTGCTAAAACAATAATTTAATTTATTGCTATTCTCTAGGCTAAAGCGTATCATGCGGGATTAAACGATACACAGCGGGCTAAAGTTCAGATTAGCTGGATTAATGACTCTATTAAGGTATAAAATACTTTGATTGGTTTGTATTTGTCAATAATTTGTCTTTATCTAACTGAGTAAGTACTTTTTTAAATCGCGACTTTAGATAATATGTGCTACCATTGCGTTTGGAATGGGTATTGATAAGCCTGACGTGCGATTTGTTATTCATTACTCATTACCGAAAAGCATTGAAGGCTACTACCAAGAATCTGGCAGGGCAGGCCGTGACGGGGATGTGGCGTTGTGCATTCTCTTTTATGCATATCAAGATGCCATTAAAATCAAATCCATGTTAAAGCGTAAGTCCCCTGAAAATATATTTATATTTGGAACAATATAATTAATAATTATACAAAAATTGATAAAACTTTTTGCGTTTTGTTAATCGTAGGTGACAAAAGTAATTATGAAGCAACGAAAACACATATGGATAATTTATTCAGAATGGTGGCCTATTGTGAGAACAAAACGGATTGTAGACGAGCCCAGCAGCTTCATTACTTTGGAGAAATTTTTGATACAGCCTTATGCAGGTACTTTCACAATCTTAAAGAGCACCGTCATTTAATTTACGCCGATTTTTTGACGAAGGAGCCTAGCCTTTACTTAGTTTGTAAAGAAAAAAATTGGCTAGTGACATTTATTCTATTCATTCTTTACTCGCATTTCTACTTTTCAGGCGTGACGCAGCGACTGTATGCGACACATGCTCGCAACAGGTTAGTACCGTTTGTTAAGCAAAAGATCTTGACATCAGTGTTTTTTACAAAACTTTTATGTTCACCAATTTCTAATCTTAATGTTTTAGGATCTCTACGACCTGAAAGACGTCACCGATATTTGTAGGAAAGTTTTAGAAGGAATAAAGTTAATTAATGCTGTTGGCAATAGGGCTGCAAGAGGTCGTCAGAAGGATGCGAATTTCACTTTGCTCCATTTCGTTGACATTTTAAAGGGGGCTGAACACAAGAAAATCGTGGAAAGCGGTAAGTAAATTATAGTGCTGAATCTGGAGGCAATGTTTTATCTGGATGATAGCTTTAGTACGTATAGCTCTTATTTGTAGGACACAACAAGCACAGAATACATGGTATGTTAAAGGAATGGCCCAAAGGGGATGTTGAAAGGCTGCTTAGAAAACTTGTTATTGAGGAATACCTTTTTGTAAGTCAATCAACCTATCTTATCAATTGTTTTGGATATAACTGTCGGTTCAAGCAAAGTCTTTCCCATAACATAACTAATTACACTTGTTTGATTCATCAGGAGGAAATCATCCAATCCAGGGATAAAATGATGACATATGCATACATAAAATTAGGACCTAAAGCTGAAAAGGTTTTGTCCGGTTTTACTAAAGTCCAGTTTCCTGTTTCGAAACCAAAGGAGAAAGCACCAACGAATGCTGCTGAAAAATCCCTCAACTTAGAATTAGAAGGTACTATAGGGGCTTTGCAGAAAGCATGCTACCGTGACCTTATCATCATGTGCAAAGAAATTGCTGCTGGAATGGGCGTTACACAATGGACCACCATTATGAGTGCTCAGGTATTTTGTTTTTGCAAACCTGTTATCATTACTCTTAACAAATTCACTTCAAAAGTTCATGCCTTTATTTTTATGTATTAAAAAATTTACTAGGCACTGCGGGCAATGAGTGTGGCAATGCCTGAGACGCCAAATGAAATGCTCCAACTTCCTGGAGTGACAAAGGCTAATTTTGACAAATATGGAGCTAAATTGTTAGAGATTACCGTAAAGTCTTCAGCGGATAGGTTTACACTACTTGCTGAAGAGCAAGATAAGATTGAAGACTTTGACAGCCAGCCGAGACCCTCTACTTCAAAGGGGTTTAACTCAGCAAACACCTCAGTGGCAAAAAAGAGAGCTGCTAAAGCACCGCATGACGATGGATGGATAAACATGGACTCACAAGAGTCCCAGTATTTTAACAATGCAAGGGCAAAGGGTAAAGCTGCTCCGAAGAAAAAAGCGTTTACTTTTGGAGCAACGAAAAAGTATAAAAGGACCAGTACCAGTACTAAAACAGCTAGGAAATCTAAATTTTCTCCAAAAAAGACCACCGCAGGCAGAAAAGTTACGAGCACAGCCACGACGAAGTATGGAGCCTCAAACAGTAGAGATATTGGTTTTATGCCAATGCCTATACCCAGATGAAAATCATAATTAATTCAATTAATTGGAGACTGTTAGACGAGCAACCCCTCCTTCGGCTATTTCATTCAATATCATTTTAATACTCAGTTCCAGTTTCAATCATTGTTCACAATTTTAAACATTTTTAAACTATTTTAAATTCATTGAGTGAGGTAGGATATACATGAGTATAATCTTTCTGTTACTGAATATTGATATTGTTTTTAGTGATTTATTTAAATCAAACCCCTCTATATATGCGTTTATAAATTTAGTTGACTGAACATCCGACTATAAATATTTCAAGTGTAAATTAATTATTACAATTTTTCAGTTTTACCCAACTTTTGACTTTAACATGAGACCTTTAGTGTGTTCAGCATTTTGTTTTAAATAAATAATGTGCACATTTTAATATGGAGAAACATTTGTGGGAGTGGAACGGAAGACACTTTGCTTCACCTCAATGCTCAATAACCAGTGACATTACAAACCAATCATTTTATATAAACTTTATGACATGTACTTTTGCAAATGTGTAATTTCGAATGCCAATGTAGTGTAACTTATGTGAATAGACGCTACAAAAAAATAAAGTGCAGAAAATAAATCTGCTAAAACAATATGAACTAAAGATACTCTAACCGCTACTGTAATTATTATTTATTTTGACTTGGGGTTGCATTTGGGTTGGAGGATGTTGTACACTTTTCAGCGTCTCTAACAAGTGAAAGTATAACAAGCCAAGATAAAATGAATGTGCATGGTATTTAAACTGGATGAGATCCAAACTTCAAAATGTCCGTATGAAACCCCAAGATTATCTTGGCAAGATATCATGTTGAGCAGTGAAAAAACTTGACTACTTTTCATAGCTAAATGCACATGAAAATATGATGATGATCAATTCGTACTCCATTTATATACACCCTCTGATCAGTAATCATCAATCATGATTGGTATCATTCGATGGAACAACCATCATTTAACATTTGGTTGCGGCCAAAGTCGAGGAAAATACACACAACTTTCACCTATCAATTTCGTTTCAACGAATTTTCAAAAGGTCATTTCATAAACCAGGTGTCAATTTGACACTGTCAAAGCAGATTGAGTCATCACCAGCATCGTACTTTTTTCAGTCGAATTAGTCAGGTCCACGGTGACTGGTTTTGGATTGGCGCTCGTGGATGCTGATGAAAAAAGGGCGGCGGCATGGAAACAAAATTCGTTGCTGTTGCAACCTGCATAAAAGGCCAGTTCATTCCGATTTCGTCTTGTTTCCTTTGGTTCTTTATCGGCGGAACTTTCTAGAAGAAAAGCAAACTGACCGGAGCTTATAAGCAAGTGAACTCAACGCAAACTCAGTTGTTCTACATTCCTCTTCATCGTTGCGCTAAGGGTAGTGTAGTTCGTCCTGTGTGCGTTGACTAACGATTTATTCAGAGTTTGATCTTATCATTCGTATTAAATTAGCGATTAACTACTCTTTTCATTCATCTTATCAAGGTCGCTTATCAAAGAGCATCAAATTTTGAAGGACTTTTGGTTGACTAGTTTCAAAGTGACTAAAAAGTATCAATATGGTGAGAGCTCATGTGTTTCTATCAGATGATGATAGATGTTCAATTACTTGGTTGGGGATTTAGTTTGGGTTCGAAGACTGGTGCTAACTAATTAATGATTGTTGGTTACTTGATTTAGCGTGAGTGTATCTCTATCCACGTTGGACAAGCCGGAACCCAGATCGGAAATGCCTGCTGGGAGTTGTACTGTTTGGAACATGGAATCCAGCCTGATGGTCAGATGCCCTCTGACAAAACTGTTGGAGGAGGTGACGATTCTTTCAATACCTTCTTCAGTGAAACTGGAGCCGGCAAGCATGTGCCACGAGCGGTGATGGTTGATTTGGAGCCTACAGTTATTGGTACGACCAGATGGTTTTTTTCATTCATTTTAAATGCACTTTGGCTGTAAGTGCATTTATCGGGCTAATTCGTAATAATGATGATAATTTTTATGCTTTTAGATGAGGTTCGTACTGGTACCTACAGACAGCTCTTCCACCCTGAGCAACTTATCACTGGTAAGGAGGATGCAGCCAACAATTACGCTCGTGGACATTATACTATCGGCAAGGAAATCGTCGACCTGGTGTTGGACAGAATTCGTAAATTGGCTGATCAGTGTACTGGATTACAAGGATTTTTGATCTTCCACTCCTTCGGTGGTGGTACTGGATCCGGATTTACGTCTCTTCTTATGGAACGTTTATCTGTCGATTACGGGAAGAAATCGAAGTTGGAATTTGCCATCTATCCAGCCCCACAGGTAAAATAATTTAGTATAAGAGCTAAGCAAGATCTTATGATGAATGAATGAATACTGTGACTAAAAAGTTTAATTTGTATTTATTTGTAGGTATCCACTGCCGTTGTAGAACCGTACAACTCTATTCTGACCACGCATACAACTTTGGAACATTCCGACTGCGCCTTCATGGTAGACAATGAGGCTATTTATGACATCTGCAGAAGAAACTTGGATATCGAAAGACCCACCTACACGAACTTGAATCGATTGATTGGCCAGATTGTATCCTCAATCACAGCATCACTGAGGTTTGACGGTGCCCTGAACGTAGATTTGACCGAGTTCCAAACTAACTTGGTGCCTTACCCACGTATCCATTTCCCATTGGCAACTTATGCACCCGTAAGTACATTTTCTTAAATGCTTTCCTAAACATTTCATTTTTGTGTGAAATATTAACTTTACTTACTATATAATTTTTTTACAGGTTATCAGTGCAGAAAAGGCTTACCATGAACAGCTCTCTGTAGCTGAAATTACCAACGCTTGTTTCGAGCCTGCCAACCAGATGGTGAAGTGTGATCCGCGTCACGGAAAGTACATGGCTTGCTGCATGTTGTACCGAGGGTAATTTTTAAATAATTAAATTAAGTATAATGCTAACATAATTTGTCGTTTATAATTAATTTTAATTATAATTCCGCGCAGAGATGTTGTCCCGAAAGACGTCAACGCTGCAATTGCCACCATCAAGACCAAGAGGTACAAGAAACAGGCTTTTATCTTCTCATGTTTTTATGAACAAACGTTGTAAACTTAACGTTGTATTTCTTTTCTTACAGAACTATTCAGTTCGTAGACTGGTGTCCAACTGGCTTCAAGGTCGGTATCAACTACCAGCCACCTACCGTAGTTCCAGGTGGTGATTTGGCCAAAGTACAACGTGCAGTCTGCATGTTGTCCAACACTACTGCTATTGCTGAAGCTTGGGCCCGTCTTGATCACAAGTTCGATTTGATGTACGCCAAGCGAGCCTTCGTCCATTGGTATGTCGGTGAAGGTATGGAGGAAGGTGAATTCTCTGAAGCTCGTGAAGATTTGGCTGCCTTGGAAAAGGATTATGAAGAAGTCGGCATGGACTCGATCGAAGGAGAGGGCGAAGGTGGAGAGGAATACTAAATTGTATCTTTGTATCCTATTTTACAAATTAAATAATAACGTAGGTAGTGTTGTACTAGTGTCCCATCTTTGTCAATTATCATTGTCAGTATGTCACATGAAGCTTTTTCAAAATTCTAATACATCTTCCACAAGCTAATAAATGCTAATAAAATCACATTTTTAGTACCAAACATATGTGTAATCTGTTATTGACTTGGCTGTCGCACTCTAATCATTATGGATTAAGAACGAAAAATTAATATAAAAACCATTCAGTTGATAACAATCTTTAATTAAATAGGTAACAGTTTGAATAATTATAGTAAAACGTGGATCTTTAATGTAACAACAACGAAATTCACACTTGATGACACAACTAGCAGTCTTATTATTTATAAAAATTATAGTACTTATCGTTCATGTAGTAAGTAGTAACAATAATCGTGAAGACGAGTAGTAAGTCAGATGTACTTAACGTACCCAATAATTTGTAGGAAGCATAATAATAATGGTTTAATTAGTAAACTTCCTGTTTCCTTCCGACTAGTTCTCTGTATTCTCATGCCTTCCTTGCACATTAAATAGGAAACTAGTCCATTTGCTGCATCAGATCAAATCAGATTTATTGTTAGTCTAGGAAGGATGGCCACAACAGTTGCATAGTAGTTGTGCTCTAATAGAAACTATTCATTAAGTACTTCATAATTGATTATTATAGATATTAACACCAGACGTGTTTCCTTGTCCTATTTCACGGTTCAGTTAATTAGTATTATCGCTATTATATCATTATTATAGCCACCAGTCAAGTGCAAGATACTTGTGTGTGAGGGAATGGACTTGAATGGAGCACCTACCTGTGTAACTAACTAGTAATTCATGTCTTGATTCATTTTTATATACCTTAACTCATTTCTTAGAAGAATAGGAGAACATCATGAGAATTGGTGTCGGTGAGTGGATTAGAATGTAAAATTAAGAAAAAACATCCATTTCAAGCTTGCAAAAATGCAAATACGGTAGTATGATAAGCTTTGTTTGTGTGCTTTGATGAAGCTGTAAGTTATGCAAAAAAGATGACTTTTCAGAACTATGTAGAACGAATTTTTGGTTTTAAATTTTTTTTTTAAATAATGGCATCACGTTCTTTGCCAGTTGTCTTTGTGTAAAAGTCTAAAAATGAAACCACTAATGATTACAATAATTATTGTCTCCTGTGATTTGTAATGTATATTCATTTGAAGTAGTTACCGACTGTCGACGTATATTCGGTTTTTGTTCCTTTAACAAAAAAAATGCACTCTTTCAAATGATATTTCAATTTTTACGTAACTACAAGAATAATAATGGTGCTGCGTGTCATATTTCCGGTTGGTTAGCTGCCATGCCTGATTCTGATTTTTGTTAATTGAGAAGCTAGTTTAAAACAAGCCAGGGCCTTTCAATTGATATAAAATTCTGCAATAAGTACTCAATTACTTACATCAGAAAATTAGTGGACATTTACGGTGATTGCTACAACCGACAGCAGCAGAATAGTTGAGTTCATGTAATTGCCTGATTACAAATTGCATAAAAGTTGTAGAAATACTACGCACGTATCTGTGTCTTGGAATGAAGTAAGGCTCAGCGTTAAAAAAAGTCTCTTTTGCGCAATGTCATGCTTTTTCATCAAATTTCACGTTGTCCCAAAACCACATCGTTTGGTTTCCTCATGTTTTGCAGTTACTTATCAATTACTTAAATGTGTCGTTTGGATGAGTTGTAGAGGTTCATCTTCAGCATGCCCCATCAATGCCTGGGTTTACAATCTTTGTGTAGCCACCTAATTTACTCCTATTAGTGAAATAAAATATTCGTTTATCCCACATCATTAAATGAATGCTTATGCCGTAATCTGTTTGTTTTATTATTAGCTCTCGTTGTTAGTTATGGTTGCTTAAAGTGTGCAGTATCAATCAGCTACTCGTATGCAAAGCACATGTTGCACACATACTGGCTAACCACAGAACAGAAGCATAATAATATCAATGGCACTTCTCGTATTTCAAAACTCGGCTGATGAAATTGAAGTGCCGTCGGTGAGTGCAGGTTGTTCAGTTAACAAATGATACTGATAAAATTGACGAAAGGAAGGGCGTGATTTGATTATCTTCGCGACATTTGGCTAGAACACTCAATCTCTGAGCGCCGGTAGCATGGTTAGATATTCATAATAGTAATTCCGTTTGCGTAGTCACAATAGCCTCTCGACGTGCAGCAAACATGTTTCGTAATTGTAAGATAATAGTATATGAAAAAGGGTTAAGGATTTTCGCTAATTGTTTGATGGTGACTGTCATTTTATTCGAAAAGTTAAGATTAATCAAATGGCACTTGTTAATATTCCGAATCTCAATTTACCCCATACGACTTTGGTATGGAGAACAGTTTTGCACAGTTTGAAAACTGAATTTAATCAAATGGGGATACTTTAATCGAATAAAAATTTGATAAACGGGTCGAACAGTCATTGTTATCCTACTTTAATCCATCCAAGGTGTTAAAATTTAGTTGGAAAATACTGTAAAGTCTCATGTCACCGTATCACTCATGTTTCTCAACTTGTCACTTGTCATAAAAACGACTTTATGTTATTTCGAAGCCTTTACCAACCTGCATGATTGGTACAGTCATCCCGTCATTCATGTTATGAACGATGAAGAAATATCCATTTTAGGTGTTTCCAACAAATGTCGAAGGCCTATTTTTATATACCATGTATTTATATGCAATAAAAGATTGCTGATAAAGTTATTCTGGCAGCTATTTTTGCATTATTCAAATGATTTCTTGTGGCATTAATAGTAATGATGAATTAAACTAATATGAGGATGCAGGAATGTGGGACAAATTCATAAAGACATTGGTTTATATATAAAAATACAACCCACAAATATGCGCTTGTCTAAAATTGTACACACATTTTTTGCAAATTCTGTGGTTAGAGTTGCCTAAATGGCTTAAATTAGCTATAGGCTTAAAACTGTCGAAATCAAATTTGTACTATACAGACTTCTGGGCTTAAAACTATCTTGTTTTCGTTACTTTATCTCTGTATTCTTTAAAAAGCAAAAGTATGCTATTTAGCATGCACAACTGTGCAGTAATCCTCATCAGTAAGTTTTTAAAAAAAATGTATCGTTACTATCGTTAGTCACAGCCAGAACCAAAAGCAATGGCAGGATGTGTAAATGAAGCCCTTTGAAGAGTCGACCATTGTTTATGCTAACCATCTAGTACGTTGTCTATGTCTCGTATCTATATTCTCGGATAATATCCATGTCTTGTGTCTTTCAGATTTTTTGATACGAATGCATACGAAAAAGAAGCTAAGAAGCCACTGACAAGAGTTTCAGTAAATAGACAAAGCCGCCACCATGCCGCGGCCTTAATATCCATTGTGATAATGGAAAAATACGATGAGAAGAAAGGAACCCTGAGGAAATGTTGACAAAAAGCTCTAACAATCTTCCAAGCCAAACACTTACCACCTAAAGAATTTCGTTTTTCTCTCTTCACCTGTTGTGTTTTGAGCGAGACAGGCCATGCAACTAAACCAGAGAAATGTATTCAGTGAAGCCAATGCCTGCAACAAAGTTTTGAAATGTGGATACCGATGTGTACACCACCATTATCATCATTACATCTAGTTAACAACCGGAGGGTGAAGCATGTATAGGAGAACCAACAATGATGGTTTCAAATTAAAACCAAAGCCACTCTCGCTCTCTGCAGTTTCATTCAGGTCCCATTAGGATGCAATGGGGGACTTTGGATGGGACGTTGCGAATGACTGTCTGTAAACGAAAATCTCATGAAAGAATTTGAAGCAACCTTGTATATTTATTGATCTATTTAAACTAAACTCAGTTTCTGGCAGATAGAAAGAGGTGACTGTGAATTTGTGATTGTTATAAGATCCATACTGAGAAATTTGCAGCGGTGCTGTGAGGGTGGAATCATAATCATGTCATTTGAAGGGTACAAAACTCGGTAAAATGATGCAATGCCAAGCAAGCACATCTGAATTCTGATTCAGAGCCATGATACGACTCTACCACCACCACCACCACCCGCAAGAAAAATGTAAATAAAGTAATAAACATTCCAAAGGGGAATCTTATTTTGTTTGTGTGAATAACATGTCTCAATGTCTAGTCATCAATCCAAATCCTATCACTGTGCTGTAGTTCTCACTAGCTCTCTCTCCCTTTCGTCGAAAGATACAAGCCAAGGGCTGACATGACTCGTAGCTTCTTGCATCTTTCCCCAAATCTTATGCTACCGATATATAGGCTGGATGTGGTTGGTACTTTGCCTTATGCATATTAAACAGTTTATCAGTCAAGGCATTATTAACATGCATTCTTCTAGTGAGCGATGGGATGTTGTAACGAAGACTTTCTGTTGATCAAAGAAAAGTGCTACTTGCTGTCCATGGAATGTATAACAATGAGGAGCATCCTTGTGTGCAAGTTTATGTTTATTTACCTGGGAAGAATGTAGTTATGAATCCATTTACGAATGCTGTTGTTTCGTATAGAAAGATCCGGTGTTAACACTTTCAAGCATCAAGAGCATTCCATTTTACTGCCTTTCTTGAGTTACTTGGGTTCTTTGTATAGCTTGACTTGGGTAATATTATTACTGAAAAGTTACACTTGAAGGGAGTCACACTACACGAAATGTTGACACAGAGATCCTTCGAAGATGAAATGGAAAAATGAAGAGCGACAACTATTACACATGCATTGCAGGAAAGACTTGCTAAGGCAGCTTTGCATTTTGTATGTGCGCCTCTCTGAGATTAATATGCTCACATTGCTCACTTTGAAAATGCAAGAACCCTTTGCTCACCTCTGAAAGGTGCAAGTGTGTAGTCCAACAGAGAGCTCAGGTAATGTTGATTCACATGAAACTAGAGTTCTGTAAGCAAACTATACTCAGTTCTCGCTTGATGTTTGTACAGTCATGTTGAAGAGAAACCTGTTGCGGCTTCCATTAGCAAAGAATCTGTTTGCTGGGGCATTGTAATATCGTGTTGTGATAGATAGGGACTAAGCTGTTAGCTGTTCTCATCTCACTAAAGTTGATGATATCTGGAGTCATACTTTACTAGCAAGCTGCCACTACTCAAGAAAACGCCATCAGGTTGCTGTCAGTTCCATGTGATTTAAAAGTTTGCATTATTGATCTGTAACAAGAAAGTTCTTCCTACGCAAATAAATATATCGCGAAGACACATCAATTTGGAGGACTTGTTTTTAGGATCAAAAGAGTCTTGTGGGAAATGAGCTGAATAAAAAGTGTGTGTGCATTGTGATTTTATTATTGTTCGCAAATTACGCCTCCATAATTGATCTTGTTCATGAGTTCCTGGATAATATATTAACGAGAAAACATTACCTTAATCGTCATTCTGTATTTGGTTCAGTTATTGTGTATACCAAATTCTGCTTTTGCAATTGAGCAAGTTGTCAACATAAAATGCTTGAAAGCGATGGAATAAGTGATGACGTGAGTGACTGGGGCTCAGACTTTGATGACGTCGAGGATGATAACAAGGTATAAAATAAAATTAGGTTTATATTAATTTATTGTAACGCATAAAACCATTTGTTGAAGGTTTCAAATTTAAATTTTATGCTTTGGAAGTATGCATAAATCTATAAGTATATGGACAACATTTATATTAAATTATATGTGTCTTGTATAAATGTTCCCACTATATCGTAAATCTTCCTTCATCTTTCATTCAATTATACAAACAGTCACCTTATGGTAGGGTTATGGTGGCAGGTAGGAAGGAACAAAGATGTGACAATGTAGGTACATCTCTCATAATGAGAGTCGGGAGAGATGAGCTGGAGGCATACTATAATATACATCTTAGCATAATTTGATATGACCTGTGTGGAAAATTACTTTTATTATAAAACCACATCAATCAGTCGGTCGGACTCCTACAAGGTAAGGCTGAGTTACGTGGTTCTGTGGGTATCTGGCACAAAGTAATGCCAGTGAATTTTCGTTTTTATTATACCTTAGGTCAATTAAAGGTGATTACAAAGTTTTAAAAAGCCATGAAACTTGGGAAATAGCACTCTCAACAATCAAAATTTTAAACATAAAAACTCGCAAAATATACATTATACTTTTATGTAAACACAACGAATTATGAAAATGTTTTCCATTTCTCGCTGGCAAACCGTTTTGCGTATATGATGAATATTTATTTTAGACTGCACTCAACCGAAATAAAGATATACGCGTATATTCTTAATTACTATTTGGGTGGGGGAGGGCCCTAAATTGATTTCAGTGGCCGTACCGACTACAATTGTTGAAAGCGAAATTAATGATCTTGTAGAAGGTCATTCATGGGCATAATATTCACGTTCACAATCAATTTAATTTGAAAGTTTGTGCACAAGGTCATAAATGATCATTTCGTTCTGGAAAGTTTAGCGATTTGGTTCTTTTCTATTGTGCCTTAACGGTCTGTAAAATAATTACGATTTGCTTCACAAAGGATACATTTGCATGTTCAAAGGAACTGTTAAGGGCATCCTTGCATATGTATACTTCTACTTCTATCTGATTTGTTCAAAGCATCAGCCGCAATATATAAAGCATTTACATGGAATTAGGAGTATATTTCATGCATGGAAGACCATATCGAAGGACGTAAAGTGCAATTAAATTTATTCGCATTATTACCAACCATCTATATTTCAATTTTCATGATACTGGCTCGTATCTGTTGGATAAAGTTTTTGTCTAAAAGTTTCATAGCAATGCTATCCCAAATTGTTAGTCGAATTGATGCAACTCTGCACCGTTGGTGAGGTGCGATGAGGTTTCACATCTCACAAATTTATAAGGTGACTTTTTTGATGACTTCTAGAAGCAGGAAAGGAAGTCTTGGTAGTCACTGCTGAGACATTTCTTTCCATTTTTCACATCTTGTCCGTCAATAACTTCAACTCAAAAATTCCTTGAAGCTAATTCCATCAAACCAATAGCATTTATTCCTTGATGTACATCCCCATCATTCATGGATGTTTAGGCAGTAAATCATGGTTTACAACCTTGTTCTGTCACCTTGCAATCATGAATTTCGGGAAGGGAATAAGGAATAATATACCTGGAAGCGTGTAAATGAATAGATTGATTTGTTATACGTAAATCTTCGTTTGAGCCAATTACGATTTTAAGTACGTAGCCATAAATTAAGTAAATTAGCATCATTATTACGAAATACATTAGCATATACATTGTAATACTTGATACACTGTGTACTTAAGGTGCCTGTCAAGTTCTAAATCAGTAATGTCAGCCAGCTCCAAATCTAAAACAAGTCATTTTTACACAATCATTTAAATCCCGTCATTATAGCATGTCCTACAAGAAGACAATGTAGTGTTTTAGGGCAACCCAAAGCACACAAAACTAAGGTGGTAAGGTGAGAAAAATTGCAAGTACTATGGAAGTAAATAATTTACCGCACACATTTTCTGGGTGATCAACTTCGTGCATGCATCACATCATAACCTACTAAATCATGTTGACAATGCCATGTGCGAATAAATGTGTGCATGTTTTATACTGCTGGTTGCACCTGACTATGCAACAATTTGTGTTAATGTGTTTTAGTGTTCTGTTCAGTATCTTTTCCGTAACACGCTGAACTGAACCGTTTCCGGCTATTCCGTGATATTTCATAAACAATTGCATTATGACTATATTCCTTCAGCTCCTGGTTTACTCCCTTTCCTGTATTTGAATTGAATACAACTGCCCATTCAAACGACTAAATGCCAGTTCCAAGTGCATGTTAAAGTTAAGGCTTGAGTGCTGCAGTCCGCAATGATTTTCTTGATTTCCTTCGTTGGTGGGAATAAATGTCTGTTCATGTCATCCTGCATAATTTAATTAACGTTTTGCAATAAGCTAATGTGTCGCTCTAAATTGTAAAACGAGAGAGTAATCACTAGTTATAATAATATTTAAGACATTTAATGCCCAGGTGGAATAAGGTTGTTACAGCTTTGAAGACTAGCTCGAAAATGAGTTGTAGAAAGTATAGAGACACAGTTCCGTAATATCGACATCATTTTTATATCGACAGCAATAATATTCTAGAACTACACGAAAAGGGTATTTCTAGCCAGAATCATTTCACTCCCATTTGTTTTGCACAAGGGCAATAGTAAGTAATATGAAAAAGTGGACAGTTAAATTTAAACAGCTCTAAAGGAGTTAGATGATATGTCTGTCATGGTATGAGTCATGAACTTGATTTCTGAATCTACTATTGATTATGAAAAATGCGAATGCAGACAATGCTCTCAACTTGTGAGATATTTTCAGGTGTTTACGCTTTTATTAACGTATTGAAGTTTCGAACCTGCAGTGTCATACGAAAACAATTTGTTTTTACGAAGTTACATCATTTCGTTCTTATGATAATGCGTAGAAATAAAATGAATCATGATGAGTGCTTAACTCTAAACTGTCAACAGCTTAGTTGCAAATATTTATGTCATATATGCGTATTATGCAGAAAACTGTATTACAGTGTTTCCTAAAAACATAAAACTGTGACAATGTCAACCAGCAACAGTTTAAAATTCATAACATGTCGGTTCTCACGTTGCAGAAGATAGAGTAAGCTCTCAATACTGCGAAAAAAATACGGTCATCTCACGTAACCGGTATCATGTGAATATACGACCGACTCCCTTATTAATACTTGTCTGTCTGTAACCTGCAGAGTTTTTGTATTTGCATGTGAATTCAGGAAACGAGAAGTTATGTAAGTCCAATAAAAGCAAACTGTTTTTCATATTAATATTAATTTACTTCTTTTATAAACAGTTCATGTTTTGAATAATTAAGCATCTTTTATAAGTCTGTAACTGTGAACTGCAATCCGCAATTGCAACAATGTATGACTTGCAAATACTACTGACACAGACTAACAACTACAAAGTCACATTTATTATTACAACTGGCAAACTATTACCCACATTACTTCCTTCTGAATGATCAGGGCAAGTGCAAACAGTACCTAGTCCCATGTAATTTATAGAGGTACATAGGTATATGGGCATTTACGTATTATGTAACTTTCAGAAATGTTTATTCATTAGCTCAGCCATGCTTTACATATTTTCATCTTAACCTACTTTTTATCTCCAATTGAAGCGATCTGTTGTACTACAATGAGCATCAGTTAGAATTTCAGACAAGTCTTGGAATTTTTAAAAGTATTATCCTGATTGTATTATCAATCATGTATTTGCTGATTGATGTGTAAAATGGAACTCAATAGAAATAGAAACGTCAGCTTGGAATTCCATCTAGACAATTAAGCATCTTTTACCTAGAAATTGTTGGCAATTTAAAAAATATGCATACCAAATAAAATTGCCTAATTACTAATCACTATACTGTCTCTCTCATTCGTTCGCACTAGTACGTCTCTTATACATGTATTAAGTGCATTGATTTGTCAAGAACTGTGCTTATAAATCGGATTCTTAGGGTTTTGAAGGTACTCCTAAACTGCCGGGTTGTATGTTCAGGTTCATTAAATGTAATGAACGCACTTGCAGGACTGCGGGGCTAAACTATTAACAACCGTTTAGAAAGACTAATAATTATGTTATCTAAATACTACAATGTGCAGCTATTACAAAAGTAATTTCATACGGTAAATTTCTGTATTACAACTAAGTATGAATGGATGTTCATAATATGCTATCCTGTCTGATGTTGATTGTAAAAGAGATTTCAACGCTATAATCACATTGTGAAATGATCTTGCATTGCATAAACGAAGATTAGGTAGAAGAACACGGAACCCGAGCTATTCTGCCGTTATGTTACCAAACTAAATGCACTCTCCAACATGTTCCTATGGTATGTTCACATGTTAACGGATGAACAAAATGGAAATAATAATGTAATTAAGTTTCATGGAAACTTCAAACTCAAACCTTCGGTCCAGTACTCCACGAAAGATTTTATGATTCTTTGAAATCACATAACTCAATTCAGTTGAAAGAAAACTTCCATGATATTCTGATTCATTGAGTATGCCAAATTCTTTGTAATTGTCCATGTTTATAACCTAATACGTTGACTAAATTCGATAAAAAGTATCAGAACCGTTGTGAACTGCTGCTCCTGTACCCATTTTCAAACGCCCCAGAGTAATAATACCCTGAAAATTGTAGCCGGAAGACCTGAACCGGACTTTGTGCTGACAATTACGGATAAGGTAAATGCATTGTCATCAAATGACTCAATTAGATAACATGCAAACGTAGCAATTTTCAAAGATTCGCTCTTCATTCGATTGGCAGGCAACTGTCGTAGTCCAAAGTTTCAACTACTCGTGAAGAAAGTCAGCCAAGAAATGGGTTGTTGTGGATCAAAAAAGAATGCTGCAGGTGCTGATGAGGCAGCTCCTGAAGTTCAGGCATCTACCTCCCGGTGTCAGAATCCTGAAAACTGCCAGGGTTGTAAACATTGTCCAAAAGGAGCCGATCAAATGTCTGAGGCTGCTCCTGCACCAGACAACTGAAATCAATCAAGCTACAAGTGTGTCCAATTGAAAAGCATTAGCGGCTTCCCAAAATCTTGACTTTTAAGCAAACTTTTATCTGAAAAATGACAATGCAAATTTTTTACGTGCTATAATGTACACGTGCTATCTTTTATTACTATTTTATCTACAATTTTCAATGAAACAATAATCTATATTCATTTTACCAAATTTTGTGAACATGTTTCATTGTTGACGGAGTAAACAATTTATTTGTACAGCACATTGTGAAGTTGTCTTTGTTTTGGCTTCCTTCCCTGATTGCGATTAGTACACAATTCGCACAGGATTAGCAGCAATTCATCCACTTTTAACTAGATATCTTAATTTGATAGTCACGTAGCATAAATTATGTCTCAAAGCTATTGATTTCATGATTGAGCACCATGTGCAGTTTTGTGTATCGATTTCTGTAGAGTTGTTAACACTGCTGTAATATTTATCATGACTGTCATTATCTCCAATCGTCATTAACTTATTGTTTCCGGAATGGAATCAATGAGTCGCGAAGTTGATATTTAATCATCAAATATTGTGTTTGTTTGTTTGTATCGGCAGAGTAATCCTATTGGAAATTTTAAGTTATCAAGGAACCAAAGCTTAATTGTGCAGCATTTTTATTGCGGATTGTTTAGATGTTGTTGCTACAGCTTGCATGTACAAATAGCATCATCTACATCGTTATCAGCATGGCATATACAATAGATTCAGTCAAGATCATGTTATGCATTCATGTCTTTTTGTGCAATATTGCCGATGAGTACCACGTAACGGTATATCCAACTCTAGAGACTTGATATTGATAAGTCTTCATTGTGTGTAGATTTTAGTAAATTGTAGGAGCTCCAAGGTCTGGTTTTTGGCATCAAACAAGATGTCTGAATCATGACAAAAGGCGTTTGAGTGAGTTACCAAGCTTGCATTCATACAAATTAGCATTTTGGTGTGCATACGAGTACGATTTAGCAACGAAAAAATGCATATAATATATGTATCTTTTTGCAGCTTTTGTAAGGCCATCATCATCTTTTGGTTAGTTATGCATTCCGATTCTGTTGAAACAAGTGATATAATCTTAAAACGATACTCTTTAAACGGCGATATGGACATGTGAATGGAAGTCCCTAGACTTTCATGTAGGTCTTCAGGAGTCTGCATAAAACATGCGTATAAAAGCGAATATTACGTATTCATGTAAAGTTTTCTACATAATTATTCAGAAAAAGTGTACCTGTGAAGTCTTTGCCAACTTTTTTTATCTAGGAATACTAAAAATATTAATGTGTCTATTATTAACTTCTAAAATGTATACCTATTTCAAACCAAACTTTTAGCTGATATTCCTTATGCAGAAAAATGCGTGCGTACTTTATTCAATAGTGTACCATTTTTTACCACTTTGGGAACTATTAAAGGTTATAGATGCATGGGACTATGTATGTCCATAAAACTATACATAAGTTTGATGATGACAACAATATTTCAGAGAGGCTATAACTGCTAGCAGCTTCTTGCAACTGTATTATATTCAAACAAAAAGATGATGCGTGTTAAGCCATTTTGTAAAATTCTGTAAACCTTTGGTTTCGACATTTTGGTGGTGGCCTTCAAGTGTGAACGTAATTTTAAAGACATACTATTCGTCATTATTAGCATTCCACACTTTCGTTTTTAGCATTGCTTCTTCTTTTGCTTTTCGTAATACATAATAATACAACAGGGATCACAGCAGCAGTGGTAGCTTACTTTTAATTCTATCCAATGCGCTTTTCATGTCTCACAAAGACCGTTGCGTAATGTTATTAATATTTAGACTACAACGCTTAAAAATTTAGTAAAAATTCCAACATGACAAGAAAGATGATTTTGGATAAATGAATACCTAGCGGTTGACGTTCTGAACTTAGAATGAGTATGCAGTTGGTGTCAGTTTGCACCACAATGCAGTGCAAAAATTGTCAAAATTTGCACATTGGCTGTCATTAAAGTAACGTTTAAAATGCGTTGAACAGTCTCCATCAACCATTCAGCGGATACTGAAAATGGCGTTTTGACAGCAAAATTATTTTGTTTCTAGTTGTCCTACAATCTTCAGAAAATTATTAAATATTCATAAACCTAGTTCCGCTTTAGTAGCACAAAAGAAGAATAAAAAATGACAGTAGCACAATTGCCGAACGTTAAACGAAAAAAAAAACTTTCCGTGTTGAATATATATGTCATGTCAAAATGCACTATTCCCATTAAAACCTCCAAATGCAAACTGATAAGCCGTTCATTTTTAGCTTTTTTAATAAAGCAGCTGAAAAGTTGATGAGCATGCTTACGTTTGTTTGTACGTTATGAATAAAACAGATAAACATTCAGTCCTTATCAAAGTTGAAAAATAAAAGTTGTTTTTATTTAAAAAGCATAATGTTGTTACAAAACATTAAAAGAGTCATCTACATTTAATTTACAATAGCTCATTCTTCCTGAGTTGAGGTGCTAGAGATCATATATTCTGGTTTTTGGTAAGTGAAGAAGAGTAAAACATTGGATGCAATAAAATTTACAGTTCAAGATGCCTGTGTATGACAGATGACAACAATATTTCTTAGTCACGCAATTACCATTACAAATTTTTTTATATCCCCATCCGGCTTTCCTTTTCACTAGTGTGAAGTCCGTTTAGATTCCTGTTGCATTTTTAGACGCTTATTCTTCCTCTCTCTCAAAAGCAAAGGCACAAATGAGTCATGCATGAATTATTACCTTTTACACAATCGTTGTTTTCCAAATTGGATATTGAGAGCTTCAAAC
Source organism: Orchesella cincta (assembly GCA_001718145.1). Classification (NCBI taxonomy): domain Eukaryota; kingdom Metazoa; phylum Arthropoda; class Collembola; order Entomobryomorpha; family Orchesellidae; genus Orchesella; species Orchesella cincta. The sequence goes on along the minus strand of LJIJ01000279.1, from coordinate 28,897 downwards.
CACGTGCAGTAATTAGCACTCACAGTCATCGGTAAGCCCCTTTCGCAAGGGTTACTAAACAGCAACTGAGTGACACTGGAAACACCTACATCCTTCATTTACTTTAATGGCAATCAGTGCGCATCAAGAGGATGGGTTTTTAAAAGCGTCTGTAACGAATTGAAATTCACGTTCTATCTATCACCAATTGCTGCATAATTTCACCATGTGTATCCTTTAAGAACTCTTTGGATGTTCTTAAAAATAGTTCATTAGTAATATAATATAATACAGATATCTCTGCATAACCGATACCCCAACCGCAAAAAAAGTGAGAGTATTTTGCTAGAAACAATTAAGAAGGGTCGGTTGAGGTGCCTGTGTGCAGGTGGCAAAAGCAATTGTATTATAATTTTGAGTATTAGATAATAGCTATGACTTGGCATATACCTAAAATGCGTGCGTATGATTGAAAATTACAACTCAAGGAAGAATATTTTGGCTTGAACTTTGGTCGCTTATTTACAGTTTGGCAAGCCAAACAACGATCAACACCTTCGCTTATTCATACATATAAGTAAAAGGGCAAACGTGATCCACGTTTTAATCATATCCTCAGGGCTTTCAATGATTGCCACCTTTAGTCATGCTTTAGAAATGTCATTAAATAACGTTTTCTATTTCACTTGTGCTTTTTTGTTTTTTACACTGCTCCGACCGAAGTGACTTACTGATATGATGGGACAAGAGTTTTGCCAAAGTACAAAAAACTGTTACATCGTTTCGCGAACCTGTTTACTAATGGCTGTGTTATATAGTTTAAATAAATATCAACTTTCAAATCGTTTTTATGGGACTTCATTTGGCGAACCCATGTCTAGCTCAGTTTGTATGCAATTTTGATTCGACTCATAAAAAGTCAATATGTGGACGTCGCAACGTCAAAGAAGCCATTAATATGCTGTTCCTTTTTGTAGCGTACAGTTATGCTAGTTAGTTTCTCCTCTAAATTATGTAGTTAATATGCACATACGAATCCCTCTCTATCATGCTATGCCACATTGCCATCGGCATCACATCAGCTAGTCAACCTAATAGCGCATGGATGATGTCGAACGCTGATATTTGGCATTCTCCTTAGGGTAAAATTGGATAAAAATGTTTTAAGAGATTACTATATTTATTCAATTTGTTTATGACGGGAATCGAAGAGCACAAAGTATCAACTTTAGTTAGCGTAGGCCTTATAGTATACAGGTTCCTTGTAAAATATATAGATAGGGGTTGAATCCGTGTGTGTGTATGTGCGTATACTACAGTAACTCGCCAGTCGTGCATCATCATATTATTCATCATCGTTTTTTCATACCGACATGAAAAAAATCAAAAATGCCTACTTGATTTTGCAACGAAATTGTGCACATGCAACTGCCGTACAAGTAAGTAATAATGGTGATTACTAAAAGTCAACAAGGGTGAGAGCAAGACCCAACTTATGCTGCACAACTGAACAACTATATTTATTACCACAACAAACACTGCCAAACAACTTTATAGTTGAGTTATACAATGTATGGCATATATGCTGTTTAGGGAAAAACTTGAGTTCCGAGATCAGAGAAACCAAACCAGACATTGACAAACGCAATGCAGACATGCCAAATCTCTTTACATACATGGGTTTTTGTGTAGAACGTGTTGCAGCGAAATGGATATGATGGAGTTGACATAAGTGCAATGAGAAATGTTGCATATGGCTTGTTGAAAGAGGTGTATTGGTATGTATGAGTAAAGGAATTTATAAAAGGTTTTCATAATACTGTTAAACTTGCGATGCTCCACACCTTAAAAGGCTTTCACTTTCTGTTGTTCAGATATAAAATACGTAACAGCCAAGATTTATTGGAAATGTTGAAACTTTTAAATAATCAAGTAAACCCTGAACTGAATCCTACTGCTCCCCTGTAACCAATGTAATAATGACGAATTAAAGAGAAATGTAGGGAGTGATCTCGATCCCTGTTAAAACAATCGTGATATCACCCACTGCTTCTATACCTAATTTACAGTTACATAGAATTACGGTGGATGGGCAGCCGATAGCAGATATTTTACATGAGACTACTTCATAAGTTGTGTCACCTAATACATCGTTATAACACAATTTGGTCTTGCATTTGTATTTGTGTTCGTTCACATATTATGCCTATATGTATGTATCATTTGCATTTATTTATCCATTTATCTCATAATCGTATAATGCAGTCTGTTCAGTAAGGTAAATCTGAAAATGATGATGAATGTTATGTTATGATGACGAGTTTAGATCGGAGCAAAAAAAATTAATTGATAGTGTCTACGTTGCAGTTTTTTGTCAACAAGAGGGCCTATCACGTCATTTAAGCATGCATGAGTAAAGGATGTCTTTTATATTTTTGATTTGATGCATTATTTGCCTCTAGATAATTTCCGTATCATTCTGATGTAGGAAATATCTTTTCTACATAAAGGAAACAGCTCATGTCTCATATCATGTAAGAAAATTCAGGGAAATCAGATTACGCTAAAAGTATCCATTTCAGTTTTCCATCTAAACATGACGACTACCTGTGCCACTTATCTTTCATTAAAGTTGAGAAATTCTAAAAAAAACATTAAATTTCTTCCTGATGATTAGATGTCTGAATCTGATTTGCTATCATATTTCGTATGTCATACACTGTCACTCGATGTTATATAAAATGAAGTTTTTGTTATCATTTCGAGCAAGAAATCTGGAACAAGAAGCAAAAAATTCTTTCACAAAAATGACATAAAATCATTTGATGAAGACATTGAGTTTATACTTTTTGATGAAAAATTTCAGACCCCTTAAGCGAGATTATTGCTGTTTTTTGCAAAAGGATTCGTTTGATGTTGTCAGTTTATCTTGAACAAAAATGTTACCTGAAATGAGTCTACATGTTGCATCAAGTAGTCAACATTCAATTCAATATTATTACAGTTGCTTGATTTTTGACGAGACATTGATTGCTCTTTCAAATGAAGTTTTCATATAACACTCCATCATTTCTGTTGACATAATACCTTTTTAATACATATATAAGCTATGTAGGCTACATAATGCAAACATATTGTACTTGCACATGACATGGTGTATAATGGGTAATAAAAATAAATTACGATAGACTGAGAATGGGAATGAACACGATATTTATAAGACATGCAGCAGCAGAAGAATACTGTTAGAAATCAATGGTTTTTTATATAATAGCAACATTGGTTTATTAACAAGATTTGTAATTGATGAATGTACATAATATAGTATTGACATTCGCAGAGAATGAGAATGCCACAAAGTGGAAAAAACTATATAACGATAAGTTGGATGTTGACAAGACTCATTATTTGCTCTAGAGCAAGGTAGCACACTTAATAAACTCCCATTTCATTAGTAATCTTCATTATCGCTGCTCTGCTCTAACCATTCTTTATATTCAATAATTATTATCTGCAATGAATCAACATTCAACATTGGTTGAGTGAAATTGCATCATGACTTTCAATCAGAATTTTTTAATCATCCGATAATTCAAATCTGCAATGCACTCATTTATTTCGTCTGTAAAAATTAAACCTATTTTCTCCATTGATTAAAGTAAGTGCATGTATGTAGAAGAATTAGGTTATGGATAAATAAGTACTCGTAACGTCAATAAATTTCAGATTTTGTTCAACGTTTCGACTCAGAACTAATCGGGTGATTGTTGGCTCATTCTGTTTCTTCTCGTCCCAATTAAATTCTGATGCACATGCTGTAATCAAAACAAAGAAGCCGAAACTTTGAAAGCTTTTACATTATCATGTGTATCTTCCTATATACTCGGTAGTCGCTCAAAAGTTATGTATTCAGCGCTCAACTTGATATTATCTCATCATCAGATCTATCTTGTCATCGTCATCCCCTCAAAAATAAATTGAGTTCTTTTCTTTAAAAAAATGTTCAATCAGTTTCCTTGCTGGTTCGCTTCCTGATTCAATAAATACGTCTTTCATCTTTTACCTGTGCTGATTATGTGTGTGTTTGCCTTTAAGCCACTATGTTGCTGTAATGAAAAACTCTTATTCAGGCGCAACTAAATAACCTCATTCAAGGAAGATGGATGAAAGCATGTAACTACAAGCGATACAAGCATCTTTTATTGACTACAGAAATGAACTAATCAGGTCTATAATTACTCATCCTTTCGTTTTGGTCCACACGTGCTGTTGTTGACAATAAAATTCACAAATGTGTTTCTCTCTCGTTGAGGTTTGCTTACACAACAAGGCTATGTTTGCTTTTCTGGTACTAAATAGAACCTATTGAAAACAGGATGATGTAAATTCCAACCATTATACATATGTCCAAATATATGCCATCATAAACTTCAAAACTCAAGAATGAAATTCAATACTAGGAAGTGGCAAAAAATGGCTGTGAAGGAGTGAGGAAATATTGTGGCTTTTTAGGATATAAAATACACAACATACAAAACCAAACCAACATATAAATAACATTTGTGCTCAAGCCATCTCTAACGAGATTCATGAATTTAAAGTGCACATTCTCCTTAGCATGCATTAACGGATAGGATATGGTGGTTATAGTTTGGGCAAATGTTGACGGGGTGTCAACGTCAACACCAGCATGGAAACTGAACACAAGAATGTGCGGCAGTAGGCGAGCACCGCTGAAGACGATAATCTCATTGTACTGTCAGCTATTGCCATTTGTTAAATTTTTGTCCAAGTCTTCTATGGGTTACGTGAGTTTACTTATCTTTAGCATAATCACATTAGTGCAAGACAGTTATTGCAACTACAGCTATTATAAATGGGAATTCATACTTCCTTTGAGACCACAAGTTTGAAGGATGGTCACGAGTACCATTAGAAAACAAAATGCACTTCCTTCAACCTCTCTTCTCTGTCTTGCAAATCATTATCCTCTGGCTGATGCTCTGTGCCAAGTAAACTGCATTTCTATGATGATGAGTTTTGAATCTGAATAATATTGAGGAACGCGTGTGGAGCCCGTTACTTCCTATTTTTGCTGTCGTGTCATGTCTATAAGTATATTATAGGGGTAACATTAATTGGGATTAATTTTTGAACATAATGCCCTAGTGGTAGTGCCCTATTTTCTTGCAAATTAATTTAGAACCTATTTGTGCGTCTTCATGCAACCTCTGCTTCATTAATTGGTTTTCACGCTCATTTTTTCCAATTTTGAAATGCAATGCCGGAGGTTAAGTATCGCTCTATCTCGACAACCGATGAAGTAAATAAATTGTGAGATTCGTTGCAAAAATGAAAAATATATCTACATATTTGATTAGTTATTTGCACAACCCAGGTACTGAGTGACTTGTTAGTTCGTTCATATTTCCTTTTCACAACTGCGACAAATACGATGCTTTAATAAAGTATGAACTATGTGCGTGTGGTATCCAACTTAATAAAATGACCACGACATACTGCGGCGGAGCTTTAATGTAAAGGTTGTATAGGTATTGTACAGCCAAATGCTCTAATTACCTTTCTTTGTTGATAAGATGAGTAATAAGGACAATACCAGAAATGAAGTGAAGCAATAACCATTCCTTGTTATAATTAGTTAGGAACTTGATTATTCATTAAGGGAGCGCTAAACATAACGCTTGTGAGTTACACCAACATAGCACACCTTCGGAGACCACCATTGTTGATCTGATTTAAAAAAAGAGCACAACAGCCTTGTGTTTATATTTGTGAGACTGAAGATTTTTATTTTAGTTATTTCTGGGATATGGCCTATCTCACTTTCATTGCTTAACCTCATGCAATGTGCAAGACTTGCACTGCAAGTCATAAATGTTGGGGCTATATGAGATAACATCCTTTATAGAGATATGGAGTTATTGAAATTATGTAGGAAAGGATACATACAAAAATACATGAATCGTACTTGTAATAATTTGCAATCTCATGATAAAAAGCTGAGAAATGTAATTAAATTGGTAATGGTTTAATTTCTGTGGTTGAAATAATGATTCAAGCAAAATCAAACTGGAATTTCATAAACTTGGTGAAAATCACAAAACACCAATGCCCGTTTAACCAAATTGCTGTGTACAGCAGTTTGGATGTTTGGAAGTCTATTTTATCAACGTGTTATTCTTTGTTTTTGGGATGCAGTAGACAAAACTTTAGCTTAAATACTACTGAAGTTGATTGGACAGTTTGTGATGGTGTCTCTTGGTTGGTAGAAACAGAAACGAAAAAGTTTTCTCTCACTCCCTCACTGAATTTATTGAAGCAGTTTCTGTTTCTTGTGCACAATGAAAGTATTTGATATTTAAAGCAAAAGTTTTTATAGGAACTTGACTTCCGCTCTCAAGATGATATGAATCTTTCCAAACATGCGTGTTCCTAAGTATTTGCAAAGATTTTGATTTGACAGCTTGATGTGTGAGGATGCTTGCTTTAAGTTGTGATCAAAATCTCAAGTACATTAGCATGCTGTTTGGTGCTGATTGTTGAAATACCATGAGTTTGCTTACGTGGGATGCAAAACATCAATGTCATCGCGCAGCTAAAATCGTAATGACTGGTTTGCTTCCCATGACGTTTGGATTTATTTATTTGATAAACACTGTCATTTTCATGTTAATTTCAACTTGAGCGCATAATAGTGAAGAGTCATAATGTTGTAAGCATTTCTACCAGTTCAAATCAACAAGTGCAATGTATTTCCTATGATATTTTGTGGTATGCAAAATCCCATATGAAAGATTTTGATTTTATCCCATTTCCTTATGCTTGAGAGCAATGTTATTAACACGTGTATGTACGTCATCATACATACGGAAAACATATACAAAAAATGCTAAAAATTTATTTTATTTTTGTCCTAGATTGCAAATGGGATATATGAGGTACCCGATGGGAAGCCTGTAGCTGTTCCGGTACCAACAGTTGTACCAGACTGGTTGAGGAAAGTGACAATGAGGACGGAAGCTTCCGATGAGAATGTCAAGCCACCACCTGAAGTATACATTGAGCATGTACTCCTACCCACACGTGCAACCAAGGTGGTCCTCTTTACTCTTACTTTTACTTTTATTCCTTTGAGCTTACAGTTTCTTTAATCGACCGTAACCAAACAAACCAGAAAGTTATTTCAAAAAATTTGTTAAATCACGTTTCGAGCTGAGTATATTTATCATACAGCGCGTTTACAAACAAGACAGTAGCAAACACTATATTACAATGAGAAAACAATCCTTTTGATACAAGTACATATATTAGTTTGCACTTTGCATACAAACATAGGAGACAATAATGTGAAAACCGTTTCCATCTAATAATCTGGTAATCAGTAAGCAGTGCACTGAAAAAATCAAAACAAAAAGGATAAACATCAGCTACCAAGCCTAATTCACTTTCGCTCATTAAGAATTAAAATTCTCTTCACTGCTACCATTTCAATGAATGAATTTGTCATATCATCATCATTTCATTTCACCTGTTGATCTGAAATTTACAATAAAAAATGCATCTGTAATGATGCCTACGTGTGCCATGTCTACGGCATTACGTGTGTAATGATATCAGCATCAGCACACTAAACTACTATAGAAAATACTTATGCCTGTATTTTGTTTATGGCAAGCATAGTAGACACATCATCACACAAGCACTCAGCAAATGGTGTTCGAAATGCAATTTAAAATCTCATCACAAAAACATTGTACATCATCTTCATATTATAATCATGACCGGTTTTATAAAGAGATGAATGGGAAGCTACAAGAAGAATTATTTTGATATTTACATTTGCTGGTCGTAATCACCAACCACCTTGTACTCAGTTCTCATGCAGCCGCCCCACCTCAACTATCTAGTTTAGTTAGACATAAAATGGTTTTTTAAATGTTCATTCCTTCCAAACTGGAACGGAGAATGAAGGTTAAGCGATGCAATAATGTAACCTAATAAAATTGATCGAAGTAATGAGAGCGTCAGGAACGGAAACGGTCAAACATCTTTACATCAAAACCACTTCATTTTCTGTTTTTACGCTGAGTTTCGCAACTAATTTTGCATGCAAATAGATACCGCTAACAAGGATCATTTAGTCAATTAGCGAACATCTTGTTCCCCTTTTCAATTCCCAATGGCCGTTTAAATCTAGAAATCTTTCATGAGAAGATGTTTGCAACGTTTTGTATTGAATATGGTAAATTGCTCATCTTTTTACTTTCGAAAAGTTAATTTCAACCATCCCCAACCAACTATTGAGAAGAAGCAGTCTCCTTTGTACTGCAGAAAGCGTAGTTTCATTTACAAACGTCTAAAAAGTCGAAGTGAATATTTCAGTGACAGAAATTTTGAAGAGTGAGAAAAAGTTTTGTGAATTTCTCGAAGGAAGTAAAGAAGCGGGGGATAAAGAGTGCAATAATAAGTCACATGATTTGTCACTACGTCAAAGAATCTGTGCCACTATCTGAGTCGCCTTGTTATTGTTGGACCATGGCACTGGTGAGAGAGAACTATATAGTGAAAATTTCATCTCTATTCATCCCTTCATTACGCTCTCTTGTTGAGCTTGCAATCAGACCTGAACAAGAACCGTTATCTGCATTGCACATTGCACTGCAAAATAAATAGTAATAATAGCTTAGCACTGCTAGTTGCAACCAAGATTATAGTGTTGTCATTGTAGCGCCATTAAAAACAAACGATAGTAGGACAATGTGTAAGGAAAACATAGTCCTCTGTTTAAAGTGCTTCTTAGGAAGCCATTCTAAATCGTATCAGTTGCTGCATACAGGGAAGATTGTTCTGTGTTTATCCCCACAAAAGCGAAATTCGGAGACAGTGACAAATGAGAGAAAGGCACGAGAAGGAAGAGATGGTGATTTTAACAAAAATGATCTGACTCGCACGCGTGTGAGAGATGGAAGATTCAATATAAATGCGTTATTATGAGTAGAACCCAGCCTGACTGTTGCAGTGATAAGAAAACCATATAATAGCATGACATATCACAGTTGTCATCCGTGCCACATTGAATTTAGGCGTGCATTTTTTCCTTTGCAGTTGAATTTCTTCGAGCATATCATTACTTTAATTTCTCATATCTCATTCCGACGACATCTTTTTACGGTCAGTGATAAATTGCTGCATGATTATGATTTTTGGGATGCTACTCCAGTTGAAACTTTTATGACGATTCTCATATTCAGAACACAGAGTGCATCTTTAATATTTCAGCTCGAGATAGTGATACAAATAATAATATACAATAATGACACACAGTTATTATTTGCCCTGTTCTGTTCGCATCTCAGAAATATGTGATTTTATCCATTTGACAAATAGAAATGTGTGTTAATGTGCTTTTAGTTTAATAAGCATCACTTTTTTTTTTATTTTGGGAAGACTTGAGCAAGCAAACCATTCATATTTTAGTAGTAGTATCCATTACTAGGTACAAAGTACTGCGGATTTGTTTTTGGTCGTTTGGCATAATATTTTAAAGTCCGTTACACTGAAAAATTGGGACACACAGAGATAGATATGAAAATTCAATGAACTACTTTTACAGCATGAGCGTATTATTAACATACTTCATATTTATATACCAGCATGTATGTGAAATTTTGAACTGATTTTTATCGAATTTTTGCAGGATGAAGAGTCGAAAAATTTTATTGAAGCCTTGAAGAAGAAACTGAGTCAGAGGAGCATTCTTTCAGGAAAGCTCTGTGATCCGAAAACTGCCAACCAAGTGGAGCATCTCAATGATTCTTCTGAATACGGTAAAAATCATGTTGCCAATATACACAAAAAATGTTCCTTCTGTCAAATATTTTTCACCGTGTTGCATATATTATTATGAACCCTGTATATGTATTATGAAACTTTAGTCTATCCTTGATAGTAGGACTTGCATAGACAGACACTTTTCTCCTGATATGTAGTACAAGATTATTTACGTTTTATAGGCCATTGAACATTGAGTGAGTTTTAGTTTTGCGATAAATTTTTGTATGCCGGATTACCAGGAATAACGATTTGGTTTAGTTCGTTCAATTGATTGTCATCCTATTGCCGGAGTGTTTTACTGGTTCATTGAGCAAGTTCATAATCTTTGGTCATATATATGTAGGCCTAGAAGAAGAGTACGTATAACGGGAAAATTAAGTGCACGAATCAGAATATATTTGGCCGAAAGATGCTGACTTTTGTAGCCATTTTTATCACGCTGATTGGGAAATCATGCTGACAGACAGAAATAACTTGGTTGTGGCTTCACACAAATGATTTCATTTTCTGATTAGCGGTTTTGCTGGAGCTAGATTTTCAAAAGTCATCGAACTTAACTCGAGAACTTTTTTGATATGCGCTGTAGGTTTCTTTACTACTGATAGTGATGACTAGTTCGCGTCCGCATCATCATCAAAGTTGAATCCAATTTTTATGAGCTCGTGTAAGTATATGACCGACTTTATGAAATTGCCTCGGTCAAGATTCAATACTCAGTCCCCGCTGTTTAAATACACCGTAATGAGATTCGTCAGCGCTGTGAAGGAGATTATAGTCGTCGTATGTATCGACATTTGTGTAAATATGTGCAGTCCCAGCTAATAATTTTACAAGCCGTTATTTTCCAATAGATTGCACAGACATGATAAATGCGTTTACAACTTGAAAAGAAAATCCAACTGAAGTTCATACAATTTACGATGATTTCTTACACGTACAATATAAAAACGCGATATAGGTACATTTTTACGATGTACCTATATGACCGAGGAAGAATAGGAGAGTAATTTTCGCTTAAATGCATGACATTTCAAACATGTGTTCAGGGGAGGAATAATTTTCTTAAATGTCGGCAATCATCATATCGAATTATAAGCACATTTTGCAATTGTCACGGTGTAGTATTTACGATTCATACTGACTCATATCAACAACAAAAAATGACTACAATAATATTCTTCTTTACTTTCGACGATAATTCATGTTTACATTTTCGCACCTTGTTCAAGTAGCCAAATTTCTGTAGAATTGTTGAATGAGTAATGTTCACCATCGTTTATAAACATCATCCATCATCAAAACAAATGCCATTTAGTTGATAAGTACCCACTTCTTCCTACTTGGTAGCAGACAATTGCCTCACATTTTTGTGTGCGGTGCATGTACACTTGTAATGTGAATGCATCGGAGCACTAAAAGAAGAAGTAATGTCTACTTTTGTAACCAATACACTTGCATTTCGGAAACAAATGTGCACAAAGTAAAACATAATGTAAACAAAATTATACGTTTCACGGATCAGTGCATTGATCACAATAGGGGATAAAAATGTGGCAACATTATTCCTCATGGCATGTATTCATCATCCAAATAATAAAAATCGGGTCAAGTGCTCCACGTATAACTTGAGTTTATGTGAAAGGAAAAACAAAGTGAAAAGAAAGATTCAATTCGTTTTAAATGCAAACAAAAGTGCACTTTTTTTTCTAATTCATACATTTATTTTACAAACGCGTGTAGTATACCTTGAGTATAGTAATTTTTAACTTGTTAACTAATCCAATGTAATAGCAGCCAAATCCTGATAAAGTCTACCAGTAGGGTGAATTTTAAAAGCTGCATCAACATTGTTTTGTGAAGATTAAATGCGAAATGATTTCATTTATGAGAATGATGATGATGAGTTGTAAAAAACAATTTTTGAGACAATTTCTGAAAAGCATATAACCGCACTAGGGAGAAAGTAGACGGTGTGCTACAGTTAATTTTTTACTCAAATTAGCTGCGTCACAGCTTATTTGTGCTGGTAAGTAGGGGAGTAATAAAAGTCACAAACAGTAAGCAACTGCAAGGTGCCAGGTACATAATCTGTTTGAAGATTAGTCCATTTCAACTGTTATAAGACGTACGATATGCTAAATGATCATAAAAGAATTATATTGTCGCTGTCTCTTCTAGTTGTGTACACCAACAAGTCAACGGAAGCCGCACAGACTGATTCTTCTGTGATCTCGTGTGTCATGCAAGAAGTCATAACGGGTTAGATTGAAATTCCCATAATCCCCCAGTATCATAAAATAAACATGCATATAAATGAGGAATGAATGAACCATTCGTTGGACGGTATTCTGAATGAAATCCCATTAGAACATAACAGTCACAAGGTCAACAGGTAACTCTTTGCACAGAATGAAAACGAAAGTTGGACGTGAGCTATTATTCACGGTTACTGTTTGCATATCAAACATGATTCAAATGCATTACTGGATCCTTTTCGAAGGTACACTGTATAAGTGGACATTTGGAGCATTTTTGATTCTGTATCAGATTTTGTATTTTTGTAGTGCTCAGTGTTAAGTACCATGAACGGATGTCCTTGATTTTCAAGTTCTTTAACTTGAAAAAATTGTTCATAATTTGGAATACTTACATTTGAGTTAACAGTTTTTACTTCTTTTGCATTTCCTATGAGTTCTTATGCGAATCATTTCATGGCATAAATTATGCACCATATACATATAGTACAGCTACAGTATGATACAGCTAGTTATAAAGGCTGGTTATGAATTTCCTTCAAGCTGGCATATTTTGTTATGAAATGCTGACCTGGTGTTTTATTCTTATATATTGACCATAGAGATGAAGATTAAAAAGGTGAAGGACTCCCTGCAGAAATTCCCATGGTTCTATCGGGTGGACAGAAGCAAGGCTGAACTTATCTTGGAAAATTGTAAGTGGCAACGATGATTTATGTACAAAGTTTACAATGCTATATATCAAAGGATCCATGAGCTTATCAGTATGATAAATGTGAAAACCATTTTGCGAAACCAATGTGGAACTTGTCTAAACACTTCATTTAGTAAGGTTGTAAAATTGGAATTTTGTAATAATTGCCAAAATGCAGACACTTCAGACGGATCGTTTTTAGTCCGAGAATGCCATCATGGTGGTGCTAACGTTCCATTCACCCTCACCATTCGCTTCCGTGGACGCCTCTTTCATATACAGATCAGAATGAGACCGGACTCAAGATTTGCATTGGGAACTCTGAAATCAAATGAAATGCACTTTTTATCGGTGGCTGAAATGATTGACACCTACAAGAAGACTCCTCTACAGCTCCATTCAAACGGCAAGTTTTTCGGGGAGACAAAACTGACACATCCTCCTATAGTATACTCCTTCTCAAATAAATGCTAACTGTTAATTTAAGCGAGAGATTTATATGAGAAGAGGAAGGTTATTGACACTGTAATTTAAAGCTAGGGGGATTGTGCACAAGGTAAAAAAAAATTACAAGCACATCCGTGCAAGTAAAGAAAAACTGTAGCATGGCCATGGGTTATGTAGGATCAAGTTAAATTATTATTTCATAACAAATTCGAATTTTATTTCGATTACATATTGCACTTTTGGTTACGGAAGTTAATACATAATTTGCTTCGAATAGGCGAGACAAAATATGCAGTCAACTTTACTAAAAAAGTGAAAACCCAAATACGCATTTTATACAATGCACCATGCTGTGCTTATATTATTAGGTGTATTTCAACTTGTGAAGTGAGTTTACAATTTACAACCACTCATCATAATTTTGTGGGCAGGCTTCATTATACCTTCTTCAATGGCCATATACTTTTACTTTCTTGGGTAGAGAGTAAAGGTGTATTCAACTCTACTTACCTATTCTAATAATATTCCGCTAGTGTGCATTTAATTAAGGGTCGCAACCACATTATTCTTTACTACGTAATATGTTACGACTGAAGAAATTTACATCATCCGTAAACGTAAACCCTCTACTCATTACATAACAAGAATCTACAGTCTGAAGGACTTGAAGTGAAAATATTGCGAATACTTAGCATAACTGTATATTTTTATCTTATCATGCTTGGTATCAAAAATGTGTTTTCGATTACTGAAGGCCGTGGTTTTTTGTAGTAAATGTTTAACTACCAATTTCTATCAATTTGTACTTGATTGGACGGATGGGAAAGGTGCAATATGAAAGTGGATGTCATTAGCGTATCCAAACATCCGTCCTTAAATCAGTACTTCTTATCGAACTTGATTTTATTAGATTGCGTCAGTCATTCTTTATAACTAAGTATCTTCCTGTCACTTCTGTGGCACTTTGATTCAATGCAAGCGTCTCATTCAACTCATTAATATTACTATTATGAAAAATATAGCTAGCTATATATACCTGCTGAATGCTGGACTAATAAAGAGAATTTTACATGCATATTATTATAAGAAAGGAATCGATAGAAGAAAGAGGCTGCTATTGACGGATTCGATAATTGCAGAGTGCCCATCAAATTAAGTTTACACGCTTTTATATACCCAAGATTTATGGATTTGCAGTTTATTACATGTTGTAGAATGAAACATCTTCAATTAGTTGTTATAAGCGCAATTATTATTAGTGAAAAGTGAGGGCTCTCGAAACCTGTTACCGCTGTATCCCATGCTGAACTGAGTAAGGGTCCCTTTGGTGTTTGCTATTATAAAGGTGAACTTCGCGTGTTATATAATGTGTATATCATCAAGCCTGAGTCCACTAATGCGATGATTTGCACTGTGAAGTGAAAATGCATTTTAAGCATTACAATTTAAGTATTTTTAAGATCATGTATTTCTCCTGTAATGCCTTAATAATATGATTTTTAAATATTATAGTTTGTAAAAAATTGTCATTTAATTATTGTGATTGATTTTGTGCATTGTATTTCTTCATAGTATGTGAAATAAATTATGAAATGATAAAACTATATGGTTGAATGAACTGTTTAGCACTTAAAAATGATTATTCAGCTTTTGGTTTTTAAACACTGACATGAGTTTTGAACTCTCATAAGATACTCTTGAGTAAGAACATGCATAAACCTTACCGACACCGACTGAAAGCAATAATAAATGAGCATAATATTTGTCTGTTTTTGCGCTGATGCTGATGACACTGCCTAATATCGACATGTATTTCATCAAACCTCCATTTATGCATTTCTTCGACTACCAAGGATACATTAGAAGTAAATGAATGATGTGACAGACATTTTAAGTGCTTGCAATGCTACCCTATTTGCTACATTTGCAAAGGAAAATCGAAGTGATATAAAAAAGATATTGGATTGGGACAACTCGTCAAAGTAGTACAGTTAGAATATTATAGCGATTCACATACTGATCTTGGGATCATTAACGGCTTAATCAATCAACGATTGTCTCTGAAACAGTTTTTCCAAATTAGTTGTTCAATGATATGACACATACATGCATTTGGCTTGACAAACGACAATCATCTAATGTCTAACTTTCTACACTACACTTAAAATGTAACAATTTTTGTCAGCAACAAAGACAGGTGGAATTAACTTTTTGGTCAATTTGGAATATCGACACTACTACTGGGTGATTGTATTAAAACTCTTCCTGGGCTATTATCTTTAAATCGTCTGATAGAGCCATAAAAGTATATTAGAAAGCTTCAGCCTTCGGTGTCCACAAAAGGATTTGCGCGCACATTGTTGACTGAAGAGACAGAAAGAGAACAGGTATTACCAAAGTCTAATGAAATGTATCCAAATCTAATTGGAGTCAATGCATTACCTTCTTGGCGGCCGTCTTCCCTTTTAGACCTCTTTTAACAAGATTGTAATAATTACTCTTCAGAGTTTTATCTCGAACAAGACCATGACTGCTGCAAGTAGCAACATTACAACACATTGGACATTCAGGGATGGAAGGGATTACCTTCTATCCTTGACCACAACAGAAACGCCGAACACTGTCTCCTTTTGGATATCTGACAAGATCACTGGGGAAGAGTGGACTGGATGCTACGATGAGAATGGTAAGGATTTATCTGAATGAAATGCAAGATATACCTTTTTAATCCTGAGAGTGACCCTGCTTCTTTAGCAAAGATAACCAAAGTAGTTTCACTTCGCCCCGTGAACAAGTCAATAAGGGTAATTAATTACACTGACTGAAGGCAAAGGACATTTTTCATAGAACTCAACGTTGCTATCTTGTTCGAAGAGCCTTTTGTTTGTAGCCTCGGGTTTAGCTAGATGATTTAAACTTGTATTCATACTTAGATGGGCTGTTAAAAAGTTGATTATGTAAAAAAAATACCATTATCACTGCGTACTACTTGAACTTGTATGGGCATGTTGTACATAACACAGTTATAAGATTCAAAATATATCTTTTGACAACATCTCTAACCCCGTTGCTTCATTGCAAAGTGAATTTATACTATCAACACTACCAAAATCTTCCATTTATTTCATATTTAGAAATATAAAGAATTGACACATGGTACTGATGTTTGTCAGATAATAGATACTCAGAATTTTTTTAAATGTAGTTTTTCTTTAGGAATAACAAGAAATAAAACATGATAGCGGATTTAGTGTCCAAGCATAATTGATTTTGCAATCGATTTCACTCACTAACAAGCTCATTCAATTATAGGTATTGAAGTCCTAACAAAAAGAACAGGCTGTTTCAAGAGTTTCCAAACATTTTTGGCCATGATCAAATCGGCCGTTCTGAAGGTATGATCACCAAATTTCGAAACAGATACTATTCAAGTATGAATAATCTTACACAATGAGCACGTAGTAGCGATTAAATACTCAAACAATTTATACAGAAAAGCGACTCGGTTGTACTAGACCTCTTAAACATCGAAGACCTTGCGGCAATCAGTCTTCATCGTCAAAACTCAGTGACAGAAGGTGGGAACATGCCATTAAACCTTCAGCTGTACAGTAAAACTGGTGAAATCAGTAGTGGAAGTAGTATAGGGACGGCTTCTATTCTCCTAAATCGAAATGGAAAAGCACCCACAACTACAAAGCCATCAGACATAGGAAGTGGGATTAGCAACATCAACAATAAGTCATCTCTGAACAAGCGGAAATATCTGATTGTAACATATATTGCCGAATTTGACAAGTACGTGATGATGACCACAACAATTTTCATAAAAATGATTTATCGAAATTTGTATCCCTACACTGTTTACTACGGGCAGTGAAATTCAGTGTATGACCAACCAGCAAACAGATAGTAATGCGCATGTTAGTGCATGTACACGCATAATTCAAAACTAAACACATAATTTGGGATTCATTGTCTGAAAAAAAAATTAGAAAAATGGCAAGATTATTCAAAAGAATTATTATGCAAACCCGTCAGCGATGTTAACTCATTGTTGATCAAAAACGTACAAGGAATTTTCGACGGACATGCAAGCACGTAAACTTGATTAGATAAATTATATACTTTCATTCATTTGAACGTTGTTATTTCCCTGTGGGCAGAGTTGGCGATTTTGTGCCTACTTCATTTACATCAACTTTAAACGTGATTTCAGTGGCACACCATACACTAACCTGTCAGTAGTGTCAGTTGCATTCGCTAACTCCTAACTCTCACATTTAACGCTCACAGTTATCTGAGATTATAGTCTGTCGCTAACATGCATTATTGAGGTGAACCATACATGTAGGAAGAATATGTTTGTGTGGTATAAACCGCAAGTGATAATATATGTAACGTAATATAATTGCAACTTTGATGGTGATATGATATGATACCTAAAAAGTAAAGATAAAGAGAGCTTGCAAAAGCGACAAGTGCAAATGCACAGCATGAACTTGAAATCGAAAGTAGACAACACATTAGAGCCTCATCATCTCCTCTCATTGACTGAGTTTCATTGTTATTGTCCTCCAATTCCTATTGTCTCAACTATATACAGATTATCCTTTTCTTAACAGGGTTCATTACCCTCTCCCTCTAAATTATTCAAACCCACCAGACCTCAGCGTTATGCAGAATAACATAATCACGTTGAAGGCGGAAGTTACTTCATTGAAGAATGCTAAAGTGGATTTGGAGAATCAGCTAGAGTCCTTTAAATCTGGGAGCCTGCCAAACTCCCACGAAAACAATAATACTACTACTAATCACCATTTGAAGTCAGTGGATAAAATGATGAAAATTAGTGACGAGTCCAATGAATGCAAGAAGCCAAGCGAACGTAATTCGAATGAAGAAGATGGATTAGTTAGTCCTTGTTCGAAATGCTTAGATCTGATGAACTCAATGCAAGCAAGAGTTTCTGAATTGGAAAATGTCATTAGCACAGAAAGGGATGAGCACTTGAAGACCATGGAAAATTTAAAGAATGAGAATCACTTTCTTCGACACAAAGTAAGTAGGCTAATTTCTGATTCTTATATATATTTTTCATTTAGATTTATGGAATAATGTATAATATGGTGCTTCTTGTCATTGAACGCATACCTTTATAAGTGGAGGTGCTCATTGCTCTTGAGAGTTGCAAATGAACAGGTGCATCTTAATTGGTGGCTTTTGTGCTCTATAATTTAGAAATGAAAGGGCATGTAGTGAGAGCATTTAGCTCATAGTTCTTTATATAACAGTTACACTTGGGCATCCAGTGATATATCGATAGTTGAGATAACTTTTTAGACCGTCTGCTTTTTGACAAGCTTTTGAGTAGATGATGTGAATGCCTGTCGAAACCTTGACCTTTGCTTCTGCTTTGAGAGTTGATGATTTCAAATGAGCTTCTAGTAGTTACGCTTCATTTTATAATCGAATTCGATGTAGACAATAATAATTAGTGTGATCAGGTTTGCATATGATAGGGATAGGTACTGTGAGCAGTATGGTACCGTAGTAAATATACACCTGATCATGACCATCGATCACTGAATATTTGACACATTAGCATTAACTTTTGGAACGTTTATGTTCGTGGCTTATAAAATTCAAAGCGACAAAATTAAATATATTTGCGACTTTGAAATGCAAAGAGTGTCACAGTCAAATATCTGATATATACCTTTATCATATATTAGTATGTATGGGCTTAATTGGAAACGACGGGCACAATCAATAAACTTTCTTCGTTGCCAACTTTTTATCGATATTAACAAAAGCATTTGCTGACTGAGAGAGAACGGATGAAATGATATGAAGAATGTAATGCCCACATTTGAATATTTATCGTCCTACCTTTGTTCCATAATCCTTAGCCGTCTTAATTTTTATTCTTTGACAGTGTAAAGTCAAACGTACTTTGAAAAAGGAATTTGTAAATATCAACAACAAAGGTATTGTGAAGAAGATTTCATAAGGTTAGTAAGGTTACAGAAACAGTCCTTCTCTATACGCGTAGTAAATACTACTATACTACACTACACCTTTACGACCAACCTTGACCCAAAATACTAGTAAACTAGTTGCAGTATATAGAGTGTTCATTTACTGTGTCCTTCATGTAGGTATGCATGGAAAACTACCATGTATTATAAACATAATGTGCCCTTGAGACTGGAGTTCATCCATGCCCCTTTATTCATTCAAATTGTTTCGTTACTTCAATCGATACCATTTGGTGTGGCGTTTCAAAATACCTGGAAAATGTTATTATCTACTTTCCATAATAATAATTATTAATTTAGTTTTAAAAGTTCAATAAGCTTTTCGGTACGAAATGGTGAAATTGAAAGCAATTCAAATTACGTAGGACGGGTTAAATAACATGCGAACATACAACGTTAGCAATGATGTCGGCTTAGTCATATATAGCATGATAGAGAGAAGGACGGTAAGTTAACTAATGACTCAAAGAAGAGGAAAGTTAGGAGGTTGGTTTGGTGCGGTACCGATTTATTGCACCTAAAATTTCACACGTCTCTATAGGGTTGTGTGTGCATGGGAAGATTGAGATTCATCCATCATCACACTACAAGCCGATCACACATGTCGTTAGTTATAGCCCATATAACCAGCCACATTGTACTTTGTGCAGTCAAAACTTGACAAGTTCCTTATTGAATAATGAGAACTAATGGCTACTGCTATTGTTGATCAAACCAGACCCTTTCCATTCATTTCACTCCTCACCAAAAGAAATGTATCATACTCTCTAATAATGTAGTTTCGACAATAAGATTTGGAGTGTAAGTAGAAGCAAAAAGAGTGGTCAAAGAGAAATTCGCCGTATCACTTTCCTTATCTTTTTGTGGCGTGGTCAAATATATGTACGAGCCTAATGATTTTATAATGCACTATATGCACCACATAAAGTAAGAAAGCACAACTTTTCTGGTGAATCCTTTACAAGTGGATATAAATATGGACGCATTATGATCACGAAATGCTACAGATCTGTTTTCAATGCACATATATCTCATTAAAATTCAAAAGTCGGGCAACACTTGGGTTTGTGGCTTTCCAAACAATTCAACAATGAGATCAATATAGCGAATATGATTTGAATTTTTATTTTATAATCGCATTTCAAACATGGATGGTATCGCATTGCAACATTATACCGAAAGCTGTGGTTGCAGACAGCAGCGTCGTGCGTTGTGTGTAATATCTTGACTGCATTAATCTGTCATCTTAGAGTTGTTAAAAACTGAAAGCAGATGAGATTAAAAGTTATACTTTGATCTATACAAAAATCTCATATCGTGCCTGAAGTCATTATAACGTCACCGCAAAATTGCTATTCTTTAAAAAAGAAGAAGATGATTTATATTGCATCCGGATGATGCGACCAGGAGATGGTGATGGTGGCATTTTACTGAGCTAACCATTATTAATAGCAGTACGAATATGCAAAATCTGTGATACACTCAATTCAATATTATTGGACATAATAATTAAATTGATCAATGACTTCAGTGCTTAAAAATGTAAGAAATGAGTTACAGAGCATGCTTCAATTTCAAGCAAATTGATTAGTTCATTCATACTTTTAACTTTATGAGCTTATTAATATTTTTTTTATTCGTCGAATTCTTTGCACTTCCTTCCCTCAGGAAAACAAAATTTTGGTTCGCATTCTCCAAGACATTAGTCCACATGATGCACAGTGTGAAGGTAGAATAATTATTATTACATGACGGAAGCCAGAAATGGAGTTAATATTTTCCGTAAACCCCATTCTAAATTTTCTGCCTTCTCTCTGCATTTATGTCATAGCGCATCTATACAACCCACATTCATATCAAAAGCTGAGACAAGTAGTAATTACACTGTTATCATAATACCAACGCCAACATGACAGCGTGATTACTATAAAATGAGTTGTGTCGTGAGAGATTCTGTTTGTATCTGACTTTTTGGTGTGAACTGACACTCAAATCAACAACAATAATTTTCAACAATTGTTCTCACATTCAACATTTTCTTTCCACCTCTGTGCATCTCACCGCGTCTAGCATGCCTAATATATGCAAGTACTATAAGAACGTAGTATCTTATTAGGCAGCTAAGATCATGACGACCTAAATTTTCTCCGCTCACACAGTAGGAATAGGAAAAAGTATTCATCTGTCAACAGTATACAGAAGAACAGTGGCAAAAGAAATGTTTATATTTTACTTTTCATTTCATACAGTCACAAAGTTAATTAACATCTTTTGTGCCTTTATATTTGAACTGCCTGTAACACGAGTACAATATGAGAGCACGACAAAATTAATGTGGCTGGTTGTTAGAATGATTTTTATGTTTACTTTTACTGTGAAGGCAAACGTGTGAATGAAGGGCATAATTTTTATTAACGCTCTAGCGACCACTACTACTTGTACATATATAATATCTGTCTGTATAATAGGTGGAAGCAGCCGAAAAGTATGAGTTGGAACTGTGGACTCAAATACAGGAGTTGAAAGAGAAAGTTGTTCAATCATCAGACCTTGGCAAAGAAAAGATGCAAGAAGGGAAGAAGGGCAATATACCCCGAAATCGATTTCATCAATCCCGACACGATCTCTTTTATTACAACTCTAAAACCTCGTCACTAGCTTCACGGTCACGGGTTGTGAGGAACTTGAGTGCATCCCCTGCGACATCCTTGAGAAATAATACTAATAATAATAATAATAATGCTGAAAATGCTCGGAGACCAAGTACCACCAACAGAGGCAACAGCAATGCTGCCAGAAACAGAAGCTCCTTTGCACAACACGTAGAAAAACCTATACGCAGCAGATCTAACTCCACCGGAAGCTACGGAACTGTGGACGCTGTAAATATAAAAGACAGTGATTACATACAAAAGTGTATCCTCCAGCAATTAAAAGACATAAAAAACTACCGAAGCCGAAGTTCCTCCTACCATTCCATTAACTTTAGAAGGAACAATAGAATGGAGCAAGGTGCACATCGCAATTATAGCCTTTCTCCTTCCCCTTCAAAGCGCTTTAATCCAACGGCATATGTAAAGGAAAAGAAACAGAAACTAACCAAAATTGCAGACATGAGGTTATTTGCCCAAAGAAAATTATTGCAAAAATATACAAACATCCGCTAATAGAGTTATTTTTATATGTATAATGCATAAATCACGTATAATTTCAAGATTACAGAAAATTGAGTCACGTATAAGATCAGGTTCACGTCCTTCAGACAAATTAGACCCAATTACAAGTCTCACTCCAATCATTTCTCCCAAACGGGTACAAAAAAGCAACGACCGGCGATTGAAAAACGAGAGTAATCAAAAGACTACGTGTGCGGAAGGACTTTGCGTTGATAATAATGAGAGCACGCAACAATATAATTTCCCCTCTCTCAAAGATCGATTGGAAAGGAGAATCCCAAAGAAAGCGAAAGAATCTGGTGACCAATCTAGCCGACCAAACTCTGCTGCTAGCAGCAGTGGGGCAACACATTTACCCTTAAAAAATCAACCTGAAACGCGAAGAAATGTTGATAGATCTCCTCCGTCGAAAATTGTTGCTGATGCACACAAAGGCAATCGTTTATCAACCACGTTTACATCCAAGCCCTTTACATCTGAAATGAGAGAAAGGGAACGCTTGTTAAGATCTCCTGCAAAGTCACGAAAAATGAGTAATGTTGATAACGATGCCACAGTGGTCAATGCTTTAAACAAAGTGCAGAAATCCCGAAGACACTCCATAACTAATGGGCAGAGTACGAAATTCCGATACAAAATCAAATTGTAGACTATTATAGTAATCAGCAGAAAATGTGCAGTGCAGTCAATTACATTACTTACAGCTTAAACTAATAAAGATTTTAAACCACAAGTCATGCACCCTTCTGTCTTTTCTATTTTATTGCAGAAGATTGGTGATATGTGCGCATTCTGGCAGAATAAATTGTCAGCTGCTGGGGGCCACAGTGGTTTAAAGCTCTCCTAAAAAACGGTCTATCATACGTGTATTTTTCCATATGAAGACTGCTAAAAGAAGCATAACAGAAAAAAAGATCATGTCAAAATTCCAATTCCTCTCGGAGATAGAAGTTTTTGAAAATTTGACCTTGAAACAGGTAAGAAAATTGAATTTCCTCTTTTTGGAGTAGTTTTTGTAATAAATGTGGTTGGATCTTTGTGCTTACGTATAAACTATGCCAAAGTAGTCCTACTGCAGAAGGAATTAGGTCAAAATATTTGAAACTGGCCAAGTTATAAAGGTTAATTGATTTTTCGAAACTCCGTTATAACTCTCATATTCGGTGCAATACAACTAAGTTAAGAACGGCACGGGGTACCTCCAGACATCCACAACAATCCCTGAAAAGATCTTAGTTAGATTCGATCGGATAGTATTTTTTTATAGGCTTTTAATGTTTGACCAGGTAAATCCAATTAACGTTGTGTAAAGTGCACTTCACTTTAGGCGAGTAGTGGGCACTCATACTTTCAACTACGCAGACATAGTAAAAGCTGTACAAAGCAGTTCTCATGCATTTTTAACATACAGAAGTTGCCCATTTGTCCAAACCCACTAATACATTTTCTTTCAAATCACTTAATTCTAAATTTTACTGATTACCACCTTAATTTAAAAATACATTTGGAAAGGTAGTTTTAGCCTCAACATATCCAAAAAAGATATATAAAATAAATAATAGAATTAAATATACCAATAAGTAACTAAAATACCAATTAAATTAAATTTACACGGCTCATCAATTCAAATTAGCAGTACCAAATTCTGTAAGTATTCATTACTTTAACGTTAAGTACTAATTCTTCAAATCTATGTTGTTTATATACGTTTCACAGTACATATTGGTCCTTCGAATCAGTGTTGTGTTATGTAAGTTTCACGTTACATATTGGTCCTTCGAATCAGTGTTGTGTTATGTAAGTTTCACGTTACATATTGGTCCTTCGAATCAGTGTTGTGTTATGTAGTTTCACGTTACATATTGGTCCTTCGAATCAGTGTTGTGTTATATACGTTTCACAGTACATATTGGTCCTTCGAATCAGTGTTGTAGAACATCATAGGTTTCGGCCTGCTGTAGCCATCATCAGGATGAGAGCTGTACTCATCGACCGTTGGCCCCTCTGTTTAAAGCCTGTAGGATGGCCTCTCTGTTTGAGCCTGTAGGATGGCCCCTCTGTTTAAAGCCTGTAGGACGGCTCCCGTTTTATAGCCTGTTAGACAGCTGCTCAGTCCTTAATTACTTACTTAATCTTCATAAAACAAAGAAAGTTCAGCTGGCAAAATCACGGTATCATCCGATTTGTTTTGATGATTTCCCTCCAGCATTTGAGACTCCGAGATTTGGACATATTCTTCATCGGCAATAACTACCTCTTCAGCGGTATATGGTCTTAAAAGAGCAATTGCTGCAGCTGGAAGAGGTAGTTTTTTCAACCTTCTTTGCCTTTGACAAAGTCTGAAATCAGATATGACAGGATCAGAAGACTCGAGAGCTCTATGAAAAAGATCAGTCATTGTTTTTTCTCTGCTACATTTGCGAGTGTGATGCTCCCTGTCGTGTCGCCAGTACTTATTTCTTGCTTCTCCAGCCTGTTCTGACAGCATCCCAATTGGAAGCACTGTGTTTTCTATAATCTGTTTCCATGTACAAGTATCTTATGGAGAGTTACAGGCATAGGAAACCAGTTGTATGTGGCTACATACCTTTCGGCTAGGGACTTACAAAATGCTCCGAACTTAAGCGAATCTATTGGAAGACCACAGGACAAAACAACTAAAATGATGTGTAAATCATCCAAAAGCCACTTCTCTACCCCTAGAATCTCTGCAAACGTAGCACGATACTTCTCTGAAAGGGCTCTTCGGGCTGTATTCCCGTCGTTAGTCGTACCTGAATTAGGCCGTACAATATCAACAAGAAGTTTCATTTTTTTCTTAACGTCGTCCTGTATTTGCTTCTTTCTTTTTCGACAATGGGAGCTTCCTTTGATTTCTTAAAAATTCTCCATATTAGAACTCGCGATCATTTCTGTATCCCAAGTGAAGCAGAAACTCAAGAACTCTGATCCAAGCATGTAAAGGACTAAGTCCGTGATCAGAAAGCTCCTCAATAGTAGGATATGCCTCCACTCGTGAAAGAACATTAAATTCCTTAGAGGTGGCATGACAGAAAGGACATCTTAATTGACTTCTGGTACCTAAAAGCGCATTAAGGACTTTTCCATCAATTAAAGAAAGCGTTAATTTTGGGGTAGCCTGTAGCACAAGCCCAGAAGAAGTACTTGCGGTGACTTGTACCACTTGGTCAATTTGGTCCTGTACGTACTTTCTTTCTGCCAAAATTAATTCATCGGTTTCTTTTCTGAATTGAATATGAAGTGGACGACAGTACGGTAGGATTGAGGTGTTGGGTTCAGCCAAAGCACATAATTGTCTTGTAATACAATACGCAACGGAATAACAGTTGTTGCAAAGAGGCTATGCTCGTCTTCTTCACTGTCTGATAGCTTTTGCTTGTAAAATGACTGGCCGGTACTACCGTCAAATCCCCAAGAAAGTTCGAAAGTACATTTCACCTCTGTTACATTTGTCTTGCTTCCATACAAACTGAAGGCTTCCTCATACGCACTAACAATTCGACCAAATGTGTGTTCTAGTAGGCCTTTAAGTGTCACTGATGCTTCTCTGTCGGTTACATAAAGCGTTTCGTCAGGATAGCACTGCTTTCTAGCTTCTAGGACTTTGTAATAAGGAGGATATGGTGACGTTACGTATCCATGCTCTTGTAAACCTTGCCTTATGTCAATGTAGGTTGCCTTAGTAAACTTCTTATCAACAATAAGAGCAAGTGCCTCTTCTGGCGTGTAAGGAACCGGAGGAGAATCGGCTGCACGGATGCGAGAGGCCATCTTGGAAGCTTTCGTAGGAGTGTCTAAGCATCGCTTAACAACATATTCAAAGTCCTTTTTAGCTGCGGCTTTGAGTTTTTCGCCACCAGCTGTGACAACGTCTGGGAAAACTTTAAGCAACTTTGACTGTGGTTCATCCTGAAGATCTTCGATTAAGCTCCGACGGACTCGTCGCTGTTGTCTTTCTTGGAGGTCATCATACGAACGCGTAGCGATGTTCTTCGGTGGGGTGTTTGCAACTGAGTCAGGTTCAATACTGCAATTCATTTGACTGACAAAAGCGTTTGTTGAACAGGTTCGCTTTCACTTGACGTTGAATCTCCTTGCATTCTGAGCGTCACCCCGGAGGTTGAAGGGTGCCGGTTGGAGCGCTATCTCCAACTTCGGATTGAGGAGCCTCTCGCATGGAACCACCATGAGGACTAGGGCCCTCCTCATGGCTCTCTTGCATAGCCTCCGCCGGCCGAGACACCGACGGATTGCCCCCAGACAGATCGGGTTGTCCCAATTGGGAACCTGCCTGAGGCGACAAGGGGGGACTCTTGTCAATATCCATACCACCACCCCTCGGAGCTGCTTTCCTCCACACAGTAACCCAGCCGGGGTTTATTTACAGCTCCGGGGCCCTTCCCGGTGGGAGCCATCAACTATAAATGATGGCTTATTAGACTGTGCTTCATTGGAAGGGTGCAAAGGGCCGAGTGGCCCTTTGCCGGGGGTACAAAGTTTGTTGACCTATCCTATCTAGGGCATCTCCTGTGGATTCCTGCTACGATCGCCACCGCACCCTGCCGGATCGTCGCATCCCATACGGGTGCTCCCCGGCCTCCAGGGCGATGGTGACTTCACAAGTCACCACAGGGCAACATTGTAAGGGCGCACACACTTGCATTCCCATCTGGGTCTGCAAGCTGGCCCATCCCAGAAGGGACACGTCGCCGCCCCCAAGGTCAAGAGCCATATACCGGGCTCGACTCGGTGTGAAAGCCATATACGGCTTGACTCGGTGTGAAAGCCATATACCGGGCTTGACTTGGTTTAAAAGATATTTACTGTCCTGAATTGGTTTGAAAGGTTCGTTGTAATATAATGTTTTTAAATTACTTAAATTATGAAGTAATTATTCAAGTAATGTTTGTAGTAATATGTAGAAATATTGTTTAATATTACGTAGATTAGGGTTACGTTACGTTTTAAATTTTACTTCATATTACACCACATGAAATTTATATTAGTATAGTAAAATTTAAGAAACGTGATTTGGACAAGTGAGCTACATTAATAGTCTAAAACATCAAGACAAATGCCTTATACATCATTTTCAACTCGTACGTACTTGATTTTTATGCATAGCGTGCTAGCGGCATTTGGGCCACTACTCGCCCTAAAGTGAAGTGCACTTTACACAACGTTAATTGGATTTACCTGGTCAAACATTAAAAGCCTATAAAAAAATACTATCCGATCGAATCTAACTAAGATCTTTTCAGGGATTGTTGTGGATGTCTGGAGGTACCCCGTGCCGTTCTTAACTTAGTTGTATTGGACCGGATATGAGAGTTATAACGGAGTTTCGAAAAATTAATTAACCTTTATAACTTGGCCAGTTTCAAATATTTTGACCTAATTCCTTTTGTAGAAGGACTAATTTGGCATAGTTTTATACGTAAGCACAAAGATCCAACCACATTTATTACAAAAACTACTCCAAAATGAGGAAATTCAATTTTCTTACCTGTTTCAAGGTCAAATTTTCAAAAACTTCTATCTCCGAGAGGAATTGGAATTTTGGCGTAATCTTTTTTTGTGTTATGCTTCTTTTGAAGCATCTCATATAAAAATACAACTATGAAGACAGTTTTTAGGGGAGCTTAAACCACTGTGTGGTATTTATGTTTACCATAGAATTATTTGGACATTGCAAGTCGCAAGATTTAAAACAGGGCGCATCCTACGGTGTTAGAAGGTGTCAGGTGACTGACAGGCCGGGACGCTGACAAGGTAAGAAATAGGCCGGGACACTGTAGCCTTGCGAGAAAAGGCCGGGACTCTGTCGTCTTGAAAGAAAAGGCCGGGAAACTGTTGCCTTGATAGACAAGACCGCGACTCTGTCGTCCTGATAGAAATTGCAATGGAGAAATACAACAGACTACGCCGCGTTTGGAAATCGTTATAAAGCCCTGTACTACGTTCCAGAGAATAAAAAACAGGCAGAAGTAATTAATATCAGTGGTAAAGAAATTAACAGTTTCTTTCGTGGTAGTTATTTGTAAAAATCGAGAAATCTAAGGAAAATTTCGAAGCTTTATAAAAAAATGTTTTGCAAAAACATATGGTTCGAAACTCATTTCAAGGACAAATTCCAAGTATATTATATATTTAGTGTAAGCTGACTCTCTTCCTTCATCAATCTAAATTATCATATTAATCTATTTCTGTGTAAAAATGCATTATGAATTATTACCCTTAATTATAATGTATGAGTACATGTTCTTGTTCTTATGTTTTCTATCCCGAGTGTGGGAATATATGTATGAATATATATACGATGGTTTTCCATCATCACATCAGTTGACTTCGAGTATGTGAGATTAAAATGTTACTCTTCAAATCAACCTCTTGTTGCATTTCGTTATATTATTTTATTCTCATCTCATC